>CM060949.1:147320814-147565682 GCA_030765055.1 Mantis religiosa
CTGACATTAAGGCGGCCCGAGTTTGATTCCAAACGACCACGAATTGAGATTTGTGGTGAACAACATGGCGCTGGGGCGGCTTTGCTCCGAGTTCTCCGGTTTTCACCGCCAGCATTCCACCGATTGCTCCATCCTCATCTTTTCTCTCACCTCATCTCTCTCGTACTCTCACTTCCGGCGATGGGCTGCTCCCTCATCCCGGAATCTCTCTGATCCTCAAACTGTTGCCTACGGACCTCGAGGTTGCGCGGTTGAGAAGATCCTATGTTTCACTTAAGGAAATACAGGAATTTATTCAATCATTCATAATCAATATTATTTATACTTTTTATATTTAAGTTTTTATCTTTTTATGTATAAAATTTGTATTAAAACCATTAAAGCATATTAAATATGTATTTATGTTCTCTACTAAATTCCTCTTTATTTAGGGATATATTAATTAACATGTAAATCAAACGGGTTAGAATTTATATCGTTTAAGAAATTATCACTATGAGTTGATTTCCTGTAAATGCCAAAGTTTAATTAATTTTTATTTGTTATTCTCCTTAGATCTAGAAAATGAAGGCAATCATTATTTTCAATTTCTAAAATGAACTTTAAAGCTTTATATTGTATAGTGTTCTAAATTCAGTTTTAACTGGAATTCCTAATAATTCCTATTGTATTGTATTTAAGGACAGTGGTAAACTTTAGTCCATTTTTACTTTATCCACGTACACAGTTGATAGATAAGATACTGCGGTGTACACAAAAATTCTATTTCAAATTTTTACCAGAAATACACATTAAATCCTAAAAGAGGTATCTGTATTTGAAGAGCATAATTAAAAACATAAAACAGCTTAAATACCAAGATTGTTAGAAGCTCGTATTGTATAGATATGAAAAGAAGATTTTCAACAATTATTCCACCCCAAAGTACCATTAAATGGAAGATTTTTCGAAATTTTCTATTTATCAGAAATATCTGCAACTAAATTTCACTAAGATGCCATATTTATACGATATTTACACCTCAAATAAACCGTCTATTTCGAATTTTTTTGAGAGTAGCCAATTTAGTTATCTTCATTCCTTCCGGACATTTATAAGAGCGTCCATAATTGATGAGCATTAAGTGATAGATACAACACAACAGTTGTAGATTTCTGTAAACAAACAACTGAGTCAAAATAAATGCTTTATGCAAAAATATTTATCCACCACCATAAGAAAAAAGACATAATTACGCTATACTTTTGTTATTCGGAAGTAGGCCTTTTACTATTTGGCATGAATAATCTCTGTAAAGAGTCGAATTATCTCTACCAGAGTCAATATAGCAGGTCAAACAGAAGGATAAAGTCAAAATTTGCGAGACAAAAACACATTATTCTTTAGGAACGCCTACTCCAACATATTTTCAAAGATATTATATTATCTCTTTGATTATTATCGATTATCTCGTGGATGTTAAATTAATTGGGAGTCGATTAATGACACAAAACAACACTTACTTTTAAATTTTCCCGGAACTAGTTTCTGAGGCCTTCCCTCTATCTTCAGCTGGACATCGACGAGTCCGGCTGAAGATAGAGGGAAGGCCTCAGAAACTAGTTCCGGGAAAATTTAAAAGTAAAATTTCAGCTGGACATCGACGAGTCCGGCTGAAGATAGAGGGAAGGCCTCAGAAACTAGTTCCGGGAAAATTTAAAAGTAACTGTTGTTTTGTGTCATTAATCGACTCCCAATTAATTTAATTTATACAACACTGTTTTCAACACTTCCAATGAAAGGATCTCGTAGATGGCTTACTCCGATGTTCAATTTTTCTTTAGTTATCTGATAAAATCACTTCCTTGCGAATATTCATAACACTTTTTGAACTGAGAGAACGTAAGCTTTCACGGCCGGAGTCAATATTACAATTAATTATTTCGGGCTGTTTTGACGTGCTCTGTTGGCGTAAGAATGTCCAAACGTTTCGTCCACAACTGCGGTAGACATCTTCAGTGGCGAAAGAAGTTTCCTTGGACACAGTTTCGCTGCTGTCTACCGCAGTTGTGGACGAAACGTTTAGACGTTCTTACGCCAACTGACCACGGCAAAACAGCCCGAAATAATTATTTGTAATACTTTTTGAACTGCACTTGAAACATAAATTTTCTTTTTCATAAATTGCGGATAACTTTTGTGGCAGGAATCTAACCTTAGCAACTCTAGCTTCTTCTCGAATTTCTTCAGGTATAAAACTTTAGTCGCCTGGATCACTCATTTTGACAGAGTTTAGCATTTTTTATTTTTGCCTCACCAATTCAACTCAAAATTTCCTTAAGTTTCGTACAAAATTAGGTATGGGACTAGCGAAGTTTGATGTTTATCATCGTACTCGGCGCTAAAGCCTCTGGCGTTAACTTTTTTCAATCGCCAATTTACATTAACTTACCTCGCAATTTCCATAAATATCTATTGTTTGTGTCTCTGTGTGTAAGAGAGAGAGAGAGAGAGAGAGAGAGAGAAGGAGAGAGAGAGAGAGAGAGAGAGAGAGAGAGAGAGTCTGGGAACAGTATAACTAAAACCCAAAATTTGGTTACTTATTAAACTTATTTAGTTCAGTATTTTCTAAGGATATAGGATAAAAAAAGTTTTCAAGTAAATGCACCAACTTAAGCATCCTTTTCATGAAAAAATAGTTATTGTCAAATATCCTCTAAATTATTAAATTAATGTTGATTAAAATACTAAATATTTAAAACGTGTGCACGACTAATTGAATTTTCTGCTAAGTCCTCTTCGATGTGAATTACTTTTGTATAGCTTCTAAACGGTAAAAGACGCAGATTTGCTGCACAAAAAGTATATAAATTACTTAAAGCATGCACTTTATTTAATAACATTAGTCATTTCCAAGAAATTAGTTAAAACTGGTTTGAATTTTTAAGTACTCGTACTTTTTTGTCTGTTAGGACGTTATTTAACTTTTTCCTGTCGAGTTTCGAAACCATCATTTAAGGTTACGTTTTTAGGATTTAACTTTTTAACTACTGTAGTCCTCATGTATGTAACGAAATATGGAACAAAATTATTTCTGCAAATGCTTTTCATGTTACACATGTTAGATCTGTTAAATGTAATCTTTTCTACGCAGGGTGGTGGAAAACATATACGTAGGCTGGGGTCAGAAGTTCGTATCCAGCAACTACACGCCACCTCCCATGGACCCCATACAGTCCGAATATCCGCTAGGTCCTGAGATAATGGAAATGCAGGATCCCACTGTAGAAGAAGAAGAGGCCTGGCGAATAGCACACGCCCCCAAGATGCCAATAATGTTCGGCGAGGGCGGAGAGGGTGATGAGGGAGAAGGAGAAGAAGAGGAAGAGGATCAAGATTAATTATTATCAATATAGATATCCTGAAATGTAATATATGTTAATGTGTTTGTAAACTGTAACTATTACAGTAATTGAATAAAACGAACAGTCTTGACCAACATCCAAAGTTCACGCGTCTTTTGTGGATTCCCGAACCACCGACCATTAAACAACTTTAGAAACACAAAAATGAAAAAAGAATGGTTACTTACTAAACTATAAACAATATTTAAATTCTTCCTTCATGGATGCAACATAAAACTTTTCAGGAATTTCACAACCTCCCTGAGTTTATACCTTAAAATGGAAATCTTTCCTTGGTTTCTATTTTTTCAAAAATGACTGTTACAATTTTGTTTAAAAATCATGGGGTTTAAGACATTGCAATAATTATTAAAATTCATAAATTTAAATTTCTATGAACAGCCTGTAAGACCATCTTCATCTGGAACGAATTTTTTACAACTTTTTATAACTGATAAAGCTTAGATAAACAAAAATATAACTGTAGTGGTTTGGCTATGGTAAATCGGTGGGTTAGAGCGACTGGACGGAAACTAGGAAATCCATGGTTCAAATCCTGGCCATGACATTGAATTTTTCATGTTGATTATCTATCAAAGACCTTAGCCTATATACGACTAATGTGAAGAAATGATTAATTTCCATCAATTAAGTAAAATGTAATGCATTTTGTAAATATAGAAAATTCAGGGTATATATCTGACATGAAAATGTCTTAAGATATAGCACTTTAATTACAACTTTAGAGCAGTTTTTGATAAAATAAGAGCAACAAACAGATTTGTGTAGGAAGAGTATTTAAAATGGGTAAGTTTCTTGGAAGTATTAATCTTGCATCCTTGTAACATGCTGAATTCAACTACCAACTTTGGTATCTATTCAACATTTTGTTTTCAGTTTCTATCCTACGAATCTATATTAGTTAAGAGAAAATGTTGTATTTCATTTAAAAACTCGATATTTATACTTAATCTAAAAGCGTGTCTTCAGGTTCCTGTATCCGAAAAACAACCTTTTAGAGAAAACGTCTGTTTGCAGTGAGTCGACAATATAATACAGAAATGAAATGTTTGATAAATAGCAAACCTGTATGTAAGAATATAACACACGTGTTTAAGAGGCCTCTGAGCAAAATTAAGCGATTAATGAATGAAACGCTGAGAATCACAGAAGCTAACACGTATAAATACATCTATCAACTAAATTGAGGGAAATTCCCCAAACCAAATTACCATTTACATGGAAAATTGCTTCAAATTTTGGACTTTTTAAATTTTTTGCAACTATTTTGATTAAAATGCCATATTTGTAAGTTATCTATATGACAAATAAAATGTATGTATTTAATTCTCGGGAATAATATTAATTCAGAAGTAATTCAGAGGGAAAATTTTATATACATTTACACAAAACCTTGAGGCAAAACAAAAACGCACTACTGCACAAAAAATAGTTATTTTTAACATAAAATTTATTTTAAATAATTGTTATGGCATCAACTATTTCCAATATATCATTCTTCATGATCTGACTTTCTCAATACTCATGTTGAAACTGTTTAGGTGGTTCTCACAATGTCATAGAAAGAGGATGGAATTTCAAGGATAACTTAAAGCGACACAGTTTTTAAGAGAGGAATGTCAGTTCCATTTCCTGTATCAAGTAGCACATGCAACGAAAGCTATAATTAAACCATATCTCTAAGCTTCATCATAATTAACGTGAAGTATATAGAAAAAGTAAGCTTTCGTAGAAGCTGTATAAAAATAAGCAATAGTTGGTAAAAAACGTCATGTAAATGTAACACATCAAGGGTTATTATTCACTGATACTCATTGATGAGGAAATTTTTTCTAACATCACATCGTTTAAGAAATGCAGACTAACTTGATTCTTCGATGAAAAATCAATATTCATTTTTTGTATCACATGCATTAAGTATGTAATTCTGTGCCTATTGTAGGTAGATATGGTATAGCACACTAAACAGGAGAGCTGGTCTTGTATTTATATTACGCATTTTATTTCCACGACAAATAAAATGCATATCTGGAATTTTTGAGGAACAACTGTGAAGTCTTCTAAATTCTGAGCGGCGTTTTGATACTCAAAGGACAACGATAAAAGACAAAGTGTATCTGTAATACAGAACGTCTAGTTTCTCTTGCGAGTCATTCTTTGTAACAAATAAAAGGTTTGTAGCGTTACCGGTGTTCGAGATATTCTTTGTTATAGGTTAGAATTGCAAATGCCTATACCTTTCTCCGCTGGTATCCCTATTTGTTTTCACTTTCTTTATTATGTTCTATGCTATAGTGCACGTTTGGATTTCAGTTAAATATATGTTTTGAAGTACATAAAACATAATTGTCACAAACTTCATTTAACTTTTAAGAAATGTGATGAACTTGCCCCAGAATTCAAGAGACTGGTTTCGTAAAAATTCTTTGCAGCGTCAGTCATTGTTTCCTTCTTCGTCATCGTTACTAGGTGTCTTATTATTTTTGTATTTATTACCAAATTCTGAAAATGAATCAAACTTAAAGACGGAATCGATAGAGGTTATTTCAAAATTCATTACGCAATTTCTATTTTTAAAATAAATATTTTCTTCCAAACAACTAAATCCATCGTACAATTAAATTGCTTTAATAGTATGCCTTCTGGATTTATTTCATTGTTAAATATCCAAAAATGATCTGCCATGGCAGATTTATGTGACTGTTTAACCTAATATTCCGAAAATTTTCTTTCTTTCTGGTTTCTAAATTACGTTTGGTCCTTTCAGTGTAAACCTGGTCGAAATCTAAGCAATTAATTTGATAAATACCATATATTTTATATATATACATATATATATGCCACTGGAAATTTAATATGTTTTAGAGAAACTATAGCGAATTGTTTTATATTTATTTTGAAGAACTAAAGTTATACCAAATACTTTATACATAAAAATTATAATATATAAATACATAAATAAATTATAAATTATAAATACATAGTAAAATCGTAAACATTTTGGAAAATTTTTTGTATTAGCTCAAGGATGGTAAGTACAATTTTTAAAATCATAATCGTCTTTTATTTTTAAGGGTAGAAACATCATTTACATTGTGTATTTAAGTATGTCAATCTTTTCATGTGTAAAATATTTATTAAAACAATTAATTAAATAATGTGTTTATATATTATATTAAATTCCTCTTTTTAGGGGTATACTTATTAACCTATAAATCAAACTATTAAAAACAGAATTTGTGTGAAAGAGGGTTAAAACTTATTTTTATATAATTATTATCAACATGAGTAGATTTACTATAAATACGGAAGTTTTGGTTATTGTTTTGGAGTAATTTAGATGAAATTTACAACTACATTTTCTGCCTTCCATTGCTTTCGTCCTCGGTTCTTGGAATAATCGTTACTTTTGTTTAATCAAGGCATGAAGACAGCAATGACCTGATAACAGAAAGTGAAATAACGAGATAAATGTAAGCCAGTAAGACAGCTTATGGTCCTTGATCCAACTGTAATAGGATTTGGAAAACAGTTAAAAATAACGAGTAGGGTTACCTCATTTGTAAGGTAACCATATACCAGTGTAGAGTTTCACACTTAATCCTGTATTAGTCGGCTACGTTTCAGTCATGTGTGACTACCGTTAGCACCAGTGTTGCTACTATTGCAGTTTCTTCTTCTTTTTCTTCGTGTTATGCAATATGTCTGATTTGCACACGCTTTCCAATTGTGCCACTACATATATTAGATTCTTTAACTGCTGTAGAAAATACTCTATGCATACAAAATTTCCATACTAGGGTTTCACCATAAATGTATGTTTTGAGGTCCATGAAACTTTCCCCTCCGCTACTAAAATTACTGTTGGTCTCTGCCATTACTTACCTATGGAAAGATTAGAACACATTGCTTACCTATAAAAATTCGATATATTTCATGGGTATCTCACCAAAAAATACAATTCTGAGACTTGATGAATACAAAAAAGTATTTTTGAAAAAGGTTTTCCCTAGTATTTGTCTATGAACAGCACAACTCAGAAATAAATATTAGAAAAAGACGAAATTAAAAGGCAAAAATTGCCAAAATATTACATCTTTATCTTTTTATGCAGTCAGATTGAAATTATTAATAATAATGTTCAAGTCATTTGTACGACATTTAACAAATCAGTGTTTTAAACAATTTTATGTCTATTTCTAGAGTTGTAATTTTAAATTATTATATAACCCAAGTTTAATTATGTGTCAAAATTATCCAACAATTTTATTTCACATATACGCGGAATTGTCTTTTTATCTCGTATTCTCCATTTTAATACTTTGCACCGTGATGACCTTTGTATACAAAAGACTTCAGTAGAAGGAAGTATATTTGTCCCTAAATTCTGTAAATGCTTTTTAAAAATGGAATTGCATTTGTGTTGAGTTCTACATACATAACTCATCCACATTTTCGAGCAGAGAATCCATATTTAGGTAAAGATTTTCTCTAGAAGTAGAACCATTATTGCCCGCCTCCGTAGTGTAGATGGTAGCATGTCTGCCTCACGTTCAAGAGGTCCCAAGTTCGAATCTCGGTCAGGGTGAGTTACCTGGATAAGGTTTTTCCGGGGTTTTCCCTTATCCTAAAAGCTGGTAACTAAGCTCCATGGACCCTGGGCCCACCTGAGCGTCATTTCTGCCATGAAATGGACTATTTGCTAAAATCTATTAAAGATAATTAATTTTACATCAAATTTTACATTAAATTTTTGAATGATAAAAACTAATAGATCCATTTTGTAATGAATAAAATACTTGGCTAAGTTTAAAACTATTTGTATTAACTTTTAATATAAGGATGGTGCACTCTTACCATCTTACGCAATGACCAGATTTGGCATAATAACATTAATGGGATAGGTATTTTTTATCTCCCCTTAAATGTCAAACTTGGAATTTAAACTCAACTTCTTCAAAGCAGTGACACGAAGATTTTCAAGAAAATGTGTGCATCGAAAGCTACACTTTACATGATAAATTATTGAAAAGTTTGTTTTTCTCAAAAATGACTGACGACTTTTACTGAAATGCCGTGTTCATGACAAATAATACGCACGTGTATGCTAAATTTTCTGTGAATAGCTCTGACATTATTTTAAATTTCTTAATGACTTTTGTGCAACTGGTAGTTCGTAAAGGATGGAAAATATCATACTACACAAAAATGTAGATCTCGTTAAAGCACACAATTATGTAAATACCTTTTTATCGAACCATGGCTGAGCAGTTAGACCGCTTGACTCTCAACAAGGATACCCACGTTCGATCCCAAGTGACTGCAAAGTGAGATTTCTGGTGGGAAGCACGGCGCTGGTGTGGTTTTCTTGGGGATATCCGGTGTCCCCCGCCATCATTCCACCATTTGCTCCAGTATCATCTTTCCTTTCATCTACTTCGCCCTCATTCTGTTCATCTACTTGCCTCACTCTAATTCCGGGGGCCAGGTTGATCACCCATCCCTGGATTTCTCTCTATGATCCATAGTTGTGGCTCTCTCACTCGACGTCTAAACTGACATAAGGGATAAAGGGCCATAAATGAACAGGATTGTGAAAGTCCTTTTGTGGAAAAAACCATTCTTATTTGTGTTATTCAGTGGTTAACTAATTACAAATACTAATTTGTTACTAATTTGTTAATGACTTTGTTAACTAATATGCAAGTACACTTTATTCTAACAGAAAGTGATTATTCATAGCTTTTTATCTATTTTGTGCTCTGAGCATGCAAAGAAAATAAAATAGCTCCTAAAAATTGTTACTATCGCTTAAGCCTAAGTATTTCCCATTTCCATCGTACTTAAAAGTTTGTAATATAACCGCTCTTACAAACGCTTAAATAGATTTAATATAAAGTAAAATAATAAGCGGTTTTAAGAACACTTTGTGCAAGAATGCCCAGAAGAAGTCATATGACTCTCTCCGTTAAAGAAGAGCTCCATGTCAACCTAAACTGCTCTTTGATTGGATTCAAACAAGTGGATCTTTTTAAGGTTATGGGTATCAGTACATTCAGAAGGATTATTTTGCTTAAAACTCTCAAATAATGAATCGTATACTGACAGATCCAAAAACATCCTAACCGGCTTCCCGGTTTTTTGCGTGTCTGCGGCCTCGGCGCTCGTTGCCGTCTGTCACTATCATAGAAAGGCGCGGATGAAACCATGCAACATTATTAAAATTACCTTTAAAGGCTTTACTTACCCATGCTATTAAAGGAAATGCTGGAACTGGTCACCGCTGTTGTCCTTAGATGTTTGTCACCTCTTTAAGGCCCGCCTCGGTAGCGTAGATGGTAACGTGTCTACCTCACGTTAAAGAGGTTCCGAGTTCGAATCTTGACCAAGGTGAGTTACCTGGAAAAAGTTTTTTCCAGGGTTTTCCCTTATCCTAAAAGACGAATGTCAGATAACTCTAAGCTCTATGGACCCTGGGCTCATTTGAGCTATTCTATTCATCCGCTGATATGACTAGAATTTGGAGGACGTAAGTTACAAAAAAAAATCTATTTAGGAATCTATCCGTCACTCGCCGTAGCTCAGGTTGAGAAATGCTGGCATTTCTCCTTGCCGGAGGATCAGTTATAAGGTTAACTTTTTCGAGTCGACACTTCAGGCCTATACGTAATTACGGGCAAATACAATTATGCCTTCCCCCGTTTTTTTTTTTCTTTTTAGAAGTAACAGACAGAGAGCGAGATCTTGCCTTTTTTCAACTGGAGTCTGCAAGAGCCAATCTTCGATGAGAACAATTGGAAATGTCTTTCAGGACAGAATTATTAGTAGAGATTTGTAGCCCCCTTGGTCACCCGAACTAACTCTCTGCGATTTCTATCTTTGGGTAACTTAAAGTGCACAAGATATAAACACACACCTTGGAAGAATTAAAGCAAATTATCCGCCATGAAATGCCAGAATTTCTCAAATTGAACTACGTGGAGCGATGGATAGTTTCGTAAACAGATACCAAACATATATGGACAACGGCAGTGGCCAGTTTCAACATCTCCTTTAGTAACATGGGTAAGTAAAGTCTTTAAAATTAGTTTTAAAATGTATGGTTTCATCCGACCCTTTCTATGCTAACGGTAGACGGCAACGAGTGCCGAAAGCGCGGAGAGGCAAAACACCGCGCAGCCGGTTGGGAAGTTTCTGGATCTCTCAGTATTTGTGCATTGTACTAGGTTCTCTATAAAACGTATAAACTCCACTTCCCGCACTACATAATTTCAGGAAACGCACTCGTGTACAGATCTCTTAGCTATCTGAATTCTCGTTACTGCTTTGTGTAGAACTCATTTTGAGTCATTTTCATATTTTCTGAACTGAATGTTACCACATTCCTTTCAAACATCTGTTATAGAGATTTCATCAGAAATAGGAACGTTTTCAGAGCCTCGGTATCAAGAAAAGCAGTTTTAGAAAAAGCTTTGTGTGTTTGTATAAACAGCATAACCCATAAAAAATAAAAAACACTAAAAATGTGTATGTAGGTCCAACAACTACCAAGGATACACTCGAATATTTTAAATAAACACTCGCGCTGCATCACATTTGTATGGAATGTTTTTATCTTCCCATAAATAGCCCCAACAAGTTTCATTAGAGTACCGTATGCCATATCACTTTCTGGGTATCTGTAGTGTAGTATTGGATACAGATGATATCTAATCATAAAAAGACAAACTCCAACAAATAAATTTACCTACATCATTAGCCATTCTTACATATCGCAAGTTTTTCCCAGACAGCATAAAGTATTTTGCGCGATTCTTGTTTCATTCCCATTTCGTTAGAAAAAAAAGTTGAGGTGCTACACTTACATGAGTTTCACTGGCCACTATAGTTTATTTGTATAGTTTTCTGCATATTGTTGCTATAAATGTCAGAGGAATAGCAATTAATAAATTAGAGGAATAGCAATCGAATTGATAGATGTTGCAGGCGAGTGATAATAAGATAGCACTGAAAATTCTACAATCTTTCCATAATATGAAGAGAAACAAGTAAATGCTGTAGCACCTTAAGCAAATTATAAGATGATTAAATCCAAATTTAATCTTAGTTAAGAATTTTTGAAGAATGTGGCATGAAGAGTTTCCTTCACATGAAAATTGTTTCGAAAGTTTTGACTATCTCAAATTTTTCACATATTTATTTTTCATCAGTTGACAGCATTGGTATGCATAGCGATATAAAATACAAACTAAAACAATGTAATATATTTAAATTATAAAATCATCCAGTCTGTACAGAGGGTTAGTCGTCAAGCAGGTCTTCATTGCTGATTTGAAAGAGTTTAATGCAAGAGTTCTTAAGTGACGTGGAATAAAGTTAAAAAAGTTCATTGATACATATTCAAAACTGTTTTGTGTAACGCTGTATTTAAGTTAATTGATGGAAATTAATAATTTCTTCACAGTAGCCTATATAGGCTAAGATTTTGGATAGATAGAGTCAACCTCAAAAATCCAATGTCATGGCCGGGATTTGAACTACGGATCTCCTGGTTTCCGTTCAGTTGCTCTTACCCATTGAGCTACCATGGCCAACGTGCCGTCCTGACATTGAATTCTCCAATTGACTCGTATATTTTCCCAGTAAACCACTAAGGTCTCTCTTCACTTTACTCTCTTAACTTAATAAGAGTTAAATGATGAAGCCTGGATTTAAGAACTTACGATAGTAAGTCGCCACAAATGGTGTATCTCGTATACAAGAGTCCCTAGTGGTTTACCGGGAAAATATGAGTCAATTGGAGAAACCAATGTCAGGATGGCAGGATGGCCATGGTAGCTCAATGGGTAAGAGCGACTGTACGGAAACCAGGAGATCCGTGGTTCAAATCGCGGCCATGGCATTGCATTTTTCAGATTGACTCTATCTAATCGAAACCTTAGCCTATATATGGTTATTGTGAAGAAATGATTAATTTCCACCAATTAACTTAAATAATAAGAGTTTAATGTTGAAGCCTGGGATTTAAGTACTTACGATAGTAAGTCGCCACAAACGGTATATCTCGTATGCGAGAGCCCCTAATAGTTTACCGGGAAAATATACGAGTCAGTTGGACAATTTAATGTCAGGACGGCACGTTGGCCATGGTAACTCAATGGTTAAGAGCGACTAGACGGAAACCAGGAGACTATCTATCCAAAACATGGTATTTATTTTTATTAAAGTGAATATCTGAGCAGTCTCTAATGGGATAACTATGTATTGAAGAACAATATGCTTACGACAAATTAAATGTAACTCCTGAATTGTTGATAATAATTCTGATGTGCTCTTTATTCTACATTACTGGTACAGTGTAGGAGTAGAAAAACTATCCTACTGCATCAAAAATGTAGACCTAGTTAAATCATACAATTTACGCGAAATAAACCTTCGTAAAATAAGCATTTCCAGATATTCCTTCTTCTTGGTTTGAATGTTTGAATGCTTTTCGCAAACAGGAAGGCATTTTTTCAGTCCTGACCACGCAAAGAGAATTAAACTTCATAGTTGCTAGCTCTCGAAGAATGTGACTGTCGCTTAAGCCCAGTATATCCACAAGTACGTACATAAAAACACACATATATATTAATTGTGCGTGAAAAAACAATTAATTTCCATTAATTGACCTAATAGTGGTTAACTATAAAGCCCGGACCTTATAGTACTTACACGTTGTAAGTCACCATTAAGGTAGTTGTCTCATGTGTTCATGAGAACTCCTAAGTGGTTTACCGGGAAAAACACGAGTCAGTTGGGGAATTTAATGTCATGTCGGCACGTAGGCCATAGTAGCTCAAACTTTAGAGCGGCTGGCCGGAGACCAGAAGATCCGTGGTTCAAATCACGGCTATGGCATTGAATTTTTCAGTTTGACTCTCTCTCTCTATCTCTCTCTCTCTCCGTTTATAGAAATGTCTATTTTAATATAATCGTAGAGAGAATAATAAGCTTAACACAAAATAATTTATTGAATAATAGACAGAAAAGGTTATATAAATGTGATACCTTAGATATTTATATTCTGATTTTGAAGTGAAGCAAATATCTCTATCTTACATTAAAGGTTATTTGTTTCCGGTTTACTGCCGGTTACACCTACGGCGTATAGCCGAGGTGATTGTGTGTTTACTTCTAACATTTATCAACATTTGGAATCCATGTTTACGAAGTTTTAGTTGCTTTTCAGTTGTATTAGTAGGAAATATATGGCGAATGATCCAGCCATGATTTGACAAAATATTTGGGAACGAATGGTATGCTGGTCCTTTCCGCGCTGATTGTGTGCTGGCAAGGTCGGGTAACCCGACTCTGAGGGTGGGGTCCATAACTGGACACTATAAAACGTGGGTTCGACTGTCCAGTGATCACAAACCAACAAACACCATGCATTCACCAACTGCAATGGTAAGTACAACTTTCTCAGTTTCACTTTTTAAGTTTGTCTTCATCTGGCACTATTACATTTCACAGTATCGCGTTCATACACCGGAAGCATTTTAAAGCTATCTCTGTGATTACATCAACATATTATATTATCTAATAAACGTTTACAGAAACACGAAAACAATTCATTTTTCAGCAAGTTGGGATTTGCTTGTTTCCAAATTTAAAACCTGGTATGCTTGTATTACACAAGAATAAAATACTATTTAGAATATTTCACACTTACAATACGATTCCGCATCAAACTACAAAATTCTCAGTTACGTAAATAATTATTACGTCACTTCTGGTAGTGACATATTCTGGTATTTTCATCTATCTGAATGATAATGCCAATACCAAGGATAAATTATTTTAATGATTCTTTTTCAGGAAGATTTAGTTGTGTAAAACTTAAAAATTAAGATAAAGACGAATAGCAAAAACAATGACAAATCACGGAACATTTAATTGTACTAACTTCGATTCTACAAAATACACATAAAAGGAATCTTACTTCACTTTTCAGATTTCAATCCGGAAGCGTTAGAAGCAGCAAACACATACAAGATATACCTCAGTAGACCTTTGAACAAACTTACGATAATCATACAAAAACAAGAGAAGATCGCATAAAAATTGTCATAAGAATACCTGAAAAAATGACAGACACTGACTTCCTACTATTTGATTGTGTAGCTTTACATTTCATTCTCTTAAGATATACTCTGTACTTCGATAACATAATAGATCAATTTAACACAATATAATTAGATTATTTAATTAATGATTATTAATCTGCAGAGTAATTATTTAGTACACTTAAGAGGCGTGTTCAATACTTTTTTTCAGGGTTTTAGAACATTTGTGTCAAGCAAGGACACAAAATATCCTCATATGTTATCTGAAATTCTTCTCAAAATTCTTAAATGATTCCTATATGGACGCTTAAATGATTTAAGCATCCATATATAATAATGAAATTGTTGCAACTCTGTTTCTTATTAAAAAAAGTCTCCTTTGTTCTGAATGGCTACCTCAATGGTCGTAAATGTCAGAAATTTAAGTGCGCCGTTTGCTTGTTTAAAATGATGCGTTAAAACACGTGTTATAATTCTCAATATTATACACGGTTTTAAGAGGACATTAACAGCCTTATTTAAACTTAACCTTTTTATATTTACTATCCATTATCTCAGAAACTGTTTAGTGTTTCAGACTGATGTTTTTACAGAACGTAATTTACATGTTTTAAGTTCACTATCTATTTGTATGTAAGCAGTAAATTTGTTCATCAAGGATTATCTTAATTATAACATTAAAATTAATAAGTTATATTTTTTTAAAACAATTAACATGTTACTAACACCAAAGTAGATCCAGAACAGCAGTTACTTTTAGCATTTTTTTTAAATTTAGTTTAACTACGTACAATAGCTTCAAAGAAAATATTTATTTATGCTATAAAGTTTAATTTAAGAGCGCAGGATAGCTAAGTTGTTAGGGCACTAGACTACAAACCAGGAGGTCACGGGTTCGATTCCCGATGATACCATTGGAATTTATTCCCTGGTATAATCCTTCTGGTCGCACTATTGCTCTAGTGTTCACTCAGCCTCTAACAGAAATGAGTACCAGGGACATTCCTTGAGGTGAAAGCGGCTGCCTCGTGGGGCTGACAACCTCATAGGCCGTGTATGCCGATCTCTATATAGATGGGTGCTGTAACCACCCGTCACCCTCCCATAAGCCGAAGGCTTCTAATAGGGCTACCTTTACCTTTACCTTTTTTAAACTTAATTCACAGAAAAAGCTGTTCAAAGTATGCATGGTGTAAGTAAACTTGCATATGTTTGCAAATAAAGAAACCTAGGACAGAACATAGAAGCTGTCTTACACGAGCTGCCTCGTATACCAACTAGTAAAACAAAATTGTCCCTAAAAGATCGCTTAAAGACTACTGCGAGGTGTGTAGGAGATATGATTTGTGTCGTGAAGTAATGCCTTCAAAATATTGAAAAATGTGGTTATTATGTCTATAGTGCTAAAATGTCCACCTTCATGATGTGGAGGGGGGGTTAGCATGTCTGTCTCACATTCAAAAGGCCCTGAATTCTAGTCTAAATTAGGATGTATTACCTAGATATGGGGTGTTTTCCGGAAATGCCCTTATGCTGAAAAGATGAATGCTGGATAACTCTAAGATTTAAGGACCCGGATGCATTTGAGTATAATTTCAACCATTTTGTTCATTCCCCATACGATATGACCTACCCGATTAAATTACGTTAAATGAAGCAAAAATGATTACATATAATTAAAGTGAAATTTCCAGTTAATAAGACAGAACAAACCAAAATAATAATTTCTTGACCATTTGTACTTACGTTCCACCAACGAAATAAAGAGAGTAGGTGCATTATTATTTACGTATATTAACGTAACTTTGGGGACGTTTACATTTAGAGTCTGTTTTACTATCACTGATACTCCTATTTGAGAGGTGTTCATTGTTCTAGTTTGTGCTACTGAGTGCCATTGTGGCCTCTCTGGGGAGTGCCACATCCGTGTTCCTGGGGCCCCACACCGTGTTTGCTACACCAACCCATGGACCCCTCCTGCATTTGGGCTCCAGTTACAGTCTACAGGTACCCTTCGCCGCCCATGCTGCCCCTGCTCGAACTACCATCTTTCCAGCACAGCCTTCTGGAGCACTCCTGTACTTCACGGAAGGCGGCCAGCTGCTGGATTCAAGGGCCCAACATTCACCACAGTATTCTCTAGAGAACACCAGGTACCGCAGTGGCAGTGAACAGGCCTCTCAAGGATACCCTAGTGGTAACTACGCCAGGACCTCCCAGGAGTTCCAGACCACCCAGCCCAGCCCAGCATCCTATGCTTCAGAAAACCGAGTATCTAGCCAGGACTTCCCTGTATCTCCCCAGCGCCAGGACTTCCCCACATCTCGCACTTCTGAGAACAACGTCCAGAGCCAGAACTTCGCAGGACGCTCTTCTGCTCAAGAGTACCCCGTCGAGGATCGCAGGACGCAGCTGCAGTACGCTGCCCGACCTACCCAGAACTTCCAGAATGTCCAGGAAGGACGCAGGGTGCAGCAACAGCAGCAGCAACAGCAGCAGCTACAGCAGCAAGCCTATCCCGAGAGCCAGGCAGCATATTCTAGAGGACCTGTGTCTCAGGGTTACCTTGAGGGAAGGCGAGTCAGTGAGGACTTCCCTGCCAGTCCTTATCCCGAGAGCCGACCTACACCCGTGTACTCTGCAACTCCTGCCCCTCTCGCTTATTCTAGCCAACCTTCTGCCCCTGCTGCCGCGCCCACTGTTCCTGCTTATGCACCCAGACCTACTGCCCGAACCTTCCAGGAGACCTCTCCAGTCCAGGATTACCCCGTGAGCACAGCTGTGCAGGGATACTCTCCCAATCCCACTCCCCAGGCATACTCCCAGCAAACCGTTGTACCCCAGGCTTATTCCAGGACTTCCATCCCTCAAGGTTACACTGGAGAGCAGTATCAGGAGGAGGTGGCTGCCAGACAACCATTTCCTGAGGCACGTGCACTGGCCATATCTCGTGGATACCCCACATCTCACTTAGATTTGCATCAGCCTCAGCCTCATCCTCATCAGACGTACAGCGTCAACTTCGTAAGTATTGCAGTCTGAATCCTCAACTAAAAGCATGTTACGTTTGAAAACTGAAGAAATCACTTCCCACTATGCCAACAAATTATTCAGTCAGATTTTATTTTTAAAAATTTTTCTACACTCGACTCATGTGGAAGAGCTTTAACTAACACTATTTCCTTTTGCTATCAGGATAATAACTACTCAACTTTTGTGAGATTGGACAGAAGCGGAAACTCTTGAACATAAGTTTGTGTAAGGAAATACTCCCTATTTGATCCAAACTGAAAAAGACTCTTAGACAATGATTATATTAAACTGCCTGAGCCAAGGACTCAAAAGTTTAAAGGAGTTCACGGCCGTAATTTCATGAAATTTTGTCAGATCTTCAACTTAAAGATTAGGCTTTCAAATCTATTCATAAGCTATAGTTTTAAAATTGACTTTCACTTTTGTTATTGTGGTTAGTTACTCTTATAGGCAAATAGGTGCAAAATTGTAATTGTTCTTTTCATTGTAAATTTTGAGATTTTGCGTTTTCTCTCAACGATTTTGTTATTCAAAAACTCTACAATTTTCAGTTTTTATACAAGATTTACTTTGCATGTACACTGAAAATTTAAACAAATAAAACGATCATATAAATTGTTCTGTTTCACGGGGGTTTAGTACATTATGTACATATACTTTCTAAGATACTTATTCCTAATCATTTACCGTAAAAGACATTAAACAATTTTACAAAGTCTACATAGATTAATTGAATTTCAAGTGCCTATTACGTAAGTGATGTAAAAATTTATTGTCTGCGTTACGTAATTGACAGGAATTTCACTAGAAGGCGTAGTGGACAAACAACTACTGAGTTTCTCTTCACACACAAGTGTAAAATTTGCAGTAACTCTATGCTTGCATCACTGGCAAGCATTACAACATATTAATTTCATTAATCATGTTCTGAAATGTAAGATTGTATTCGAAGATAGGAATATAAGTTCAAGTACTCATTACAAACTGTATTTTAGTAAAGTTACCCTTTTCCATTTGCAAAAAGACCTGATAATTTCAAAGTAGTAAAATTGGGAGTAAGTTGTAATCCTAAAGTTAATGAGATACCTTGGTATTAATCGTTTACAAATGTATTCAGAAAACTGGTAATGTATATCAAGAGTTTCAAGTAGAAAATGTTTATACTGAAAAAGGAAAAAGAAATCATGTTGATTGATTCACAAAAGTTTTAACATACATTAGAAACGCTATTAGCTTTGTCACCAACTTGGGAGCATATCTTCCTCTATAATGTACTTCTCTTCCGTAAAAAGCATTAACTTTTAAAATGCATTACTTCCTTAAATAATAAACTATAATTTACAACATAAGTAAAGAGGAACTTCATAAGAATGTATATAAATCTAAAAATGTCATTTTGGAACAAGTTCCTCATTTTATACTTTCTTAATCGATTCATAAATAATAATCCATTTAATGTTCTTTAAAAACTTTCCAAAAAAGCAGTTCATATTTTAAATTTATCTAATTTTATTCGTCTGTAGTCCTCACGTATTGTTCTCTTCTTTAAAAGTTACTTTATCTAAAATACAGACTAACAAGTTTTAACTCTTGTAATTGACTTGGAAGCTTGTATAAAAACAGCATAAAGATTTCAAAAATATTTCAATGGCATGTTGATTTTGGGGAATTCTTGTCATATATTTCGCAATAAACACAAACCATATTTAAAGGGTATCACTGATATAGTCCTAGTGCTAAAGATTTTATAGTTCCAATTACTTCATATCACGACAGGAATATTCCGTAGTATATCCTTCAAGGAACAATGTTGGTGTCCTTCTTGTACTTTCTTTGAGACTTGAAGAACTAATGATGTAGTCTCAAAGCTGAAACAATTTGATGACGCAGTGACTTCATGTGGGCATAGGTTAGGAAGGCAATAGATAACCAATTAGAAAATACAGTGTTGCAAACCAAACGCTGATGCAAGTGTCTTTGTTGCAGGAGGGCTCCGGGTTCGGCTACGGCTACACTGTACAGAGACAGCAATTGACGACTCCAGCACCTCCTCTGTTCGGACACGCCAACTGACTCCCCAGATATCTCTGTTAGTGCACCAGGGTAACGCAAACAAGTCACTCACTAGTCATTCAGTGTGAACACTACGTCCTGTTACCCTGGTGTTGCCGCTTTACTCCGATGTGAATCACGACCGCGCGGTGATGCCATTCCAAAACAAGGGCATTAGGAAACACGATGTAACCATCTGGCGGAAAATGAAGGGGAGTACAGTTTATGGCACTTCCTGACCGCGTGACCCCCAGGAATGTCATCGCTCGCGCACGAGCGCTTTCACAACGGGTTTGACAGAGATCCAAGACTGAAAGACCAAGCTCAAGATTATGGCCTCATTCAACGGAAAAAATAAAAATATTAACGTTAGTAAACTGTAGCACTGAAGAAATGTGTAAATAATTTATATATCCTAATGAATGTATTTTTCTGTATTTTGAAAATAAACTTTCATGGAATGTACATTGTTTTTAACAAAATTCCTTTAGCTTCCTATTCCAGTTTACACTATCCATTGTTATGGCAGATAAAGCAAGAGATCTGACTCACTGAACCTTCCTTGAAAATGCTTGGTAACCTGACTGAATGGGGTTAGTGAGAAACTGTAAGCTTATTTTTAAAAACGTTTAGCAACTCACAACTTTCTCCAAGTAATATAATTTACTTTCACACTACATAAACTACATGAAAAATAATCGTTTTTCTCCTGTTTGTTTATTCTTATAGAACTTTTCTTCACGTTTTTGCAGCTATATAGAAGAATATAGGTCATAAGCATCATAGACAAATGTTTAAAAAGAATCTCACGCATATATCACTTAATACTTCTATTTTTTGCCTTATGAAAATATGCAAAAGTATGCATGAACATTTCTAAAATATAGAGCTTGCCATACTAAAATTTTTCACCAATAAGGGCCAAAATCTGTAAAAACTGATTTAACACAAATGGCACATTTTAAACCCCCATATACAGTTTCTTAAGTATGTTTCTGTCTACTAGAGCCTCATGGTAATATAACATTAACTCAAAATGAAAAAGATATCACAGGCTATTCCCAAAAGCATTGTTTCAGAATCTAAAACATGACATACTAATCAGAGAGTTAACTGTTAAGAAATCCGAATTCCAAAAATAGCCAATGATGCTAACTTTGCTGATGTGCTTTACAAAAATAAAGTAGGCATGTAGATATAATAATTATGTAATTAATGGATAGATATAGAAGTATCTTCAGATGTGATACCACTTGTAAAATTTGGAGAATTCTAAGAAAACATCTTAACCTGTATCCATTTAAACTAATATCAAAATTGCACTAAAAAGCGACAAGCAGGGCTTATCAAGATGTTTTATTTGTGCTAGCAATAATAATGATTGCTTAGACAATTCATATATTGGACAAAAGAAGCACGATTTTCTCTTAATTATGGAATTAATACACATAACCAAGAATTTGGTCAGAAAATGACCGGCAAATTTTAACTCAAGAAGGTCAATGTAATAACAGACTTATTTTAAATGGTGAGTGCTGTTATGTCATTCTACATAACTTCATCAAACCTAGACTGAGGAATCAAAATATGGGGAATACTATCCTCGTGCAAGATAGCATTCCGCCCCATATCTACACCCTGTTAAACTGGTAATTACCTACATCATTGGTGATCTTGTTATCAGTACACAAAGTGGACTCTGGGATCTCCAGATCTCAATCTGACTAACTTTGGATTGTGGAGTTCCCTTAAAGTTCATTTCCTGGCACATCCAACAATTCGACAGCTATCTCCCAAGAAATTGCTAATAGTCAAAGACATCTAAAAATGCTGCGTATGGGGTCCCATAAAGAATGGTGTACTTGAGAGAATTGCAATAATATGATAAAAAATAGTTGACAAAATTGTAAGTTATTTTGTTTAATAGGTTTGCAAAATAATCCAAAAATTATTTGTAAGAAGAAGGACTTCAAAGTAAGTCATACATAATTCATTATGTTCAATTTTTCAGCTAAATATATTGTATAAAATATATGTGATAACACTGTTAGGAACTTTATGAGTAAATAAAAATAAGGAAAACTGTAGTATGTATGAATTGGAATAAAGAAACATTTTGGGAAATGTTGCATTTTATCTTTGGAGGATGTTGAACTTAAATACCAATTTTGGTATATATATATATATATATATATATATATATATATATATATATATATATATATATTTGATATATTTACTGTGCTTATTCCAAAATTTTACAATATGCAACTTTAGACTACATTTATTTGTCTTTACCTTGTTGCTAACTTTGCTTACATGACACCCTGGTCTTCTGCTCTGCCAGGTAGCTCTTAACCTCCATGCCTCCTTGATTACTTAATTAGTCCCTTTCTTCCCCCTCATCCTCCTCTCTTATGTTCTTTATATTTATGGCCCATTTTTCTTTTACTTTCTGCTAGAACTCACCAATACTTCTTACCTTCTTTTCCTCCCTGCCCGTTAACATTTTTATAGCTACTATCCTCTTCTCTACTTTTTCCGATTTTTCTTCCCAAACCTTTTCTCTCCATATTACAGCCTCCTTGCATTCTGTTACATTGTGTTCTATGCTTTCTTTTCCCCCACACAATTCACAAATTCCCTTTTCCCTACCTCGTATCACTCTTAGAATCATTATACCTGTTCTCATCCATGCTAACCCTTCTCTCTCTTGCCTATTACAGTAATCTACATATGCTTCTCGTCCCCCATTTCTTTTTATTTGTTTTTAAAATTGTAATGATTTCATATTTTCTAGACTGCCCCATATTTCCTGTCTTTCTATATCTTCTATTCTGCTTTTCACTAATTTACCCACATGGCATCTATTTCTTTTCTCTAATCTCCATATATCTCCTATTCCTATTCTTTCTATAATTCCTCCTATCACTGCCCACAAACTATTTGAGTTCTCTAATCTTTTTTGCTGTCTCATGCATAATTTCATAATTTCCCCGTCTTCTTTGGCCAAACACCTATACCAAAATTTTATTATTCTTTCCATTAATATTCCATTTCTTCTTGTCTTTCCTAATTCTACTAAAGCTACTTCCCTAGGTGCTGATCTTGGTAATGCTAGTAGCTCTTTACAAAACATTTTGTAGTTTTGGTCCACCGTTTTGTTTACCTCTGTGCCCCCCCCACCCGCCCCCCCAGATCTCCACTGCATACAGCATTTTGGATACAACTAGTGCTTCGTACATTCTTTCTAACCACTTGGTTGTAATTTCTAGCTTACATTTGCATATTCTTCTTCCATTCATTGCTGCCCTTCCTTTTGCTTCAGTTTTTCTCCAAGTATATTATTTTTCAATTAAGTTGTGCACAACTTGCACACGCATACACATAAATGCATCTTTTTGGTTTAGCAGAACTTTCAATGAAATCGGTATCCATTTTATTTTATATTTTGTTTACTTATTTTAACCACGCTGTCAACTGCCAGTTTCATATCAAAGACGCCGGTGTACCGAAATTTCATCTCGTAGGAGCTCTTTTACCTGCAAGTTAATTACTGACATAGGGTTGTCGGTTTTAAGCAGATCTGGGTAGGTTTTGAATTCGTGACCTTGGGATCAATAGGCCAGCCTATAATCATCTCAGCCACCCAAACCACAATCTGCATATCGAGATTACTTTTATAAAACTAAACATTGGTGCAGTTTTTTTTATGAGCCCATGTAGGACTAGTACTTAGAGACGTTTCTGAGCTCTGCTATTAATCCGAAGTTCTCTCATTCTTTGGCTGTGGGCTGTGTTCCAGTGTTTTTCTTTGGTTTATCCTCTTGATTGACTTGCCCCTTATATACCTTCATTCTATACTGCCATTTCTGATATTTTACTTCTTTATTCATTATTATGATTACTATTATTACTATTATTACTGCTATTATTACTACTACTACTTTGTCCAGATAATTCTCTCTATTGTTCTGTACACCACAAGAAGCAGACTTCGACACTTGGATATGCAACTAGGACAACATGAACTGTTGTAACGTTGGACATGATCCAACAGTAAGACGGAAATAACTCCAATATTCTGCCGAACAGATTTCACTACAATGTCTCTGCTGAGGCATGCCTTTATAATTTATTGTGTGACCTGCTTGTGTTTGTTCATCATTTAATCAGCTATTTGTGTTGCACTCGATGCTTAACATTCTAGAGCAATCTTCTGTGAAACTGTACCATTTTGTAACTAACATCATACAGACTCAAATGTGATATGATATCACATGAATTTCTCTACAAAGTGTTTATACATGAAAGCGTATTGCTGTATTTACTTCTTCTAAACCCATATAAACTTTAATTACTAACTTACATTCAGCCTTAGGGGAAGAGAGAGAGAAAAAAAAGCTACCAGAAACAAAGTTAGATTCGGAAAAAATCGGAAGCATTCGATGACGCTGCCTAATGTTTTTCTTGCAGAAGATAAATAATAATATTTTTTAACACATTCATTTCAAACACGCAAAATAACAATATTGGTTATGTAAAAATTCGGACTCATTCATCTGTTATGAATGCTGCTGGCATAATGCGAAGTATCTTATCATGAAAATTTCACTAGGCATTTGGTCTCATTCTTGCCCCGTAGAATGAGGGCAGTAATAGAAGCGAGGATTTACGCACCCACTACTAAGTTGATCTCCATTTTTATTTGATTTCACATATAAGAATAAAACATATACTTCAGTTAGTTTAAAAACAGAGTAGAGTGTTTCAGTTTTTATGCGTGAGCATAATGCCAGAAAATCAAGTAAACCTTAGCAACTGGAAGTTATATTACAATGTGTGTAATACCCATTTCTTATTTATACAATAAAATAATCAAAATGATGTTCAGGATTCGAACCTTTGTAGGTTTAACTCTTACAAACCTGTCTATAACCGCTGGGCTATCAGTGCACGTTTGGTAACTGCGACTCAGTTATTAGAGAATTCAGTAGAACGAAGCTAAACAGACGTGTTGTGTGACACCATTGTAAACCGGCCTTGCGATGTGGACGTACGAAAATATGCGTTTCCCGAGATTGCGTTTCCAGAGATGGTGTATTTTCTTGTAGGTATAACCGTCTGATTTTTTTGAAGAAGTAGTTTGGTATGCAACTCTTTTTCTTTCGACAAGAAGAAAAAGATAACAACCTACCAATTGAACAAAATTATAAGTTTTTAAAAAGTCAAACTAATGGTAAAGAATATTTCACAGATTGTATACGATATAACAAAATCTGTGTGGGCATACTTGCCTCTCATCTGGGTTTAATCCCAGGATATGCATGTGGGATTTGTGAACTTCCCCTTCAACCCGAAGGTACTTTGGTAACCTCAAAATTAACTCCCAATCAAAAAACCTACAACACCTTCATCCTACATCATTCAATAAAAATCCTACCTGCGGTAAAACCCTTAATGGGTGGGCACGCAGCAAAAACCTTCTGGCTGTATACAGCCAGCCAGCACGAGCGAGCGAGCGAGCGAGCGATTTGTGAAGCGTCTCTGGATGGATTTTCCCGGAGTTCTTGGTTTCCTCCGTCATTTATTTCATCAGCTGCTCCACCATCACCTTTCCTTTCATCAATTTCGTTCTCGTTTGATATCATCTTCTTTCTCACTCTCATGTCAGCTACTGTGCGTGCCTACGTGGTGTGGTCGAAGAGTGTCTTCCTCACATTTAAGAGATCCATGTTGGTGAGGGTGAGTTATCTCGATAAGATTTTTCCCCGAGTTTTCCCTTATCCTGAGAGAGTAGTATCGGGTAATATGGACTCTGAGCTGATTTGAGCATCGTTTCACCCATGACCTGCATTGGAGGGCGTTGAAAAGTAGTATAAGGCTGATTATCCATCCTTGTTGCTCACTCTGATCCAGAGTTTGTGTGCAACTCGACAAGCTCCTGTACCCAGGGGCCCACAGGTAAGGCGTAAGGGGATTAAGCCGATAAGCACCGAAAGAACTACAAGTACATTTTTTGTAAGTTGTAAGTTTTCATTCAATTACGTAGCAAAATCATTCAAAATAAAGGGTATTGCCAGCAACTTGAAGATATTCATTTCAATTGACATGTAAATACATTAAGGATAGTACATTTTAATCAAACTGTTATCAAAGTGAATAAAAATTCTAGGTTATTCGAAGTTTGCTTAGTAACATATAGTAAATGGACATATGAACTTAGCTGCAGAAGTTTTAGATAAACCTTGTGTTAATTCAATTTTAAGCGATTGTATCTCACGAAATTATTTAATAACTTAAACGCTCAGCAAGTTTCAAATTTAGAGAATCTAGAACGTTCTGAATTAAATATTCAACGAAATACAGAAGAAACTTCCGGATATGAAGGTATTCAAAGCCCAAACACAAAGATTTAATTGAATAGCTATTTTATCAGTTGAGTGAGTTCTGGTGTTACACTGGGTGAAGGAGAAAAAAGTAAAGCTTATTTACATAAGAGCTTTTAGGCTTTGGTATTTAAAGATTTAGTACCTGCTTCTGAAGAATACGAGACTCACATAATACCTCTTTGTATTGAAATATATTTACTTTGTTATGCTCTAACACTTGTTTGCTTTGAATGGGACTAATTATTTGAATTAAAATAAAAGAGTGGGTAAAATTAGATATATAAGACATTATATGTAATCTTATAAGTGGACAGTACTGTGGTAAATATTTCTGTTTTCTGCAATATGGCGTTTCTGCTCATTAATTATGTATTGCGCGAGATTTATTAACAGAAGAATATTCAAATAAGTAACCTAAAGAAGTTAACTTAATGACCAAGAAGCCCCACTTATCCCTATGGAATTTTTACCTAGGAATCTTCTTGAATTTAATGTGTTTGCAAGAAGACCACTGTTGCTGATTTAGTGGTCATTTGGAAAAGGTAGTCATGAAATTGATAAAGATGAAGAAGTGAGTTGTAAATTGTGTGTGAGAGTCAGATATAAACTTGTTTTGCTACATAAATATACATAATAAATGTTCTTCCATACCTCGTATTTCATTGCCGCATATCTACTTATAATTTTGCTCATCTTTTTCTATTCAAATCTTGTTTTAGGTTTATACGCCTTCTATAGGAAGTAACATATGTAATAACTCCATTAGCTATGAAAACTGTTTACATAGTATAATTTTCAATACCAATGTCATTTTAAGTGTGTATTATTATAATCGTGTACTAATTTTCCAATGCTGAGGACCTGTAAATCATTAGCAGCCTTCACTCACTTTTTTTTATATCCTCCAACGTTAAGTCATATTGGACGATGAATGAATTGGGTGAAATGATGCTCAAATGAGTCCAGGGTCCATGGAGCTTAGAGTTACCCGACATTCGTCTGTCAGGATAAGGGAAAACCCCGGAAAAACCTTATAAAGGTAACTCACCCTGGCCGAGATTCGAACTCGGGACCTCTTGAACGTGAGGCACACACTCTACCACCACGCTACCGAGGTGGGCTTGTAGGTTAAAGTTGTGACAGTTTACAAACCATGTCTTTTAGTACAAAAGAATTGATAAAATTTAATATTTTCCTAAATTAGCACTAATGGCCACAAACATCCAACAATATTTTAGTCAATTGATGGAAATTAATCATTTCTTCACACTAGCTTTATATAGGCTAAGGTTTTTTGAGAGATAGAGTCAACATGCAAAATTCAAAGTTAGAGCGACTGGACGTAAACCAGGAGATCTGTGGTTTAAATCCTGGCCATAGCATTGAATTTTTCATGTTGACTCTATCTGTTTATTTGTAATCCACTCTTCTCTCAAGACACTACTGTCATTTATTACATCAAAAATATCACAAAATGCTCATTTTATTTAGTTATTCTTCTTCTTTCATTTTGTAATGTAAGTGAACATCGAATGCTCCAAGTGAGAAAAAGAATCACATAATTTAAAACAGGAATTTGACGAGTAAATAAAAATAAATAGCAGTACGAAACATTATAAACAATGAAAATTAAAATAATTAGAGAAACAAGTGGCAAAATTAAATACAAAGATCTAAATTCAAAATGATCTAAAAATTCAAAATTTTGAAATAGGAGAAGTATGCAAGCCATAATGTTCAATAATACAAATGAAAGGGAGTAAAGAAAGCATGATATAAATAAGAACAAAGAAAAACGTGGATAAATAAGGCATCATGAAATGTGAATAAATAAATGAGCCAAAAGAGCATAAAAAACATGAAAGGTAAAAATAAAGAACAAAAAGAAAACAATGCAAAGTAGGTAAAACAACAGAAACAGCAAGAGTATAAAGAGAGAAAACTAAAGGGAAATGAACAATAAGAAAATAAAAAACCAATGATAAGAACATAAGTAAACACGAAGGAAGAAAAACAGTGATGAGTTGGTGTGAGAGGAAAGAAGAAAGGAAAATGAAGCAGAAAGGAGACAAGAAACAGAAGATGAGGTCAAAGAAGAGGGGTATAACTGTTTAAAAAAGAGGAGTCACCTAAAGAATATGAAGCAAGAAATATGTGATAAGGAAAATAATGTGAATTATTGTAGCGAACAATGGTTACTATGATTCAACCCACATTCCCGTCACACAGTTACGTAGGGAAGGCGTCTTGTGGAGGTGGAGACAGAAATAGACGCCCCACAGCGTACAAGACGCCCAGCGCCGTGAAGGAGCGGCCAGTACAACGCCGAACGACGCCCAGCAAGCTACAGACACTCACAGCAAACATGGTTTACGAGTCCGACTTCTACGTATCCCGTCGTCCCTACTCCAGGCCCACCGTAACATCCTACTCTGTCACGGTAAGTTTCTATGTGCCTCCCCCTGTAGATCAATCCAACAACTTGCATGCAAATATAAGTGAACATGAACACGCGCAGATGAAGCTATTCATACATTTTGGCATTAAACTAGAAAACAATACCAAAATATTTGACACTAATGGGATCTAAACGCATGCGCCTTCGTCCCAAAGTGTCACCTGACTCCAAACCGCTAACCAAAGAATGTTCATTGCAAAAGTAAGCAGATCAAAAATATCTGCCAGTAATCCACAATCTCCAGTTTACCAACACAAAGAATTTGTTTGAAAATGTCTTCCATAAGTCTATCTGTAGCAAGTAGATGAAGCTCTGGTGGGTTCCTGGTCACTGTGGTATTCAGGGAAGAAATAAGTGAACAAGCTTGAAGTTGCAATATTTAAATATATTCTCAAAGAAGATCTTCATTATAAAATAGTAAACCGTATTAAAACATTTGACACTGATAGGATATAAGTGCATGTGTCTTCGCCCCAAATTTGTCAAATGAAGTTGAATCACCTCAGCAAGCGAATGTCAATTTCAAAAGAAAACATAAAAAATATTTACCAATGTCGGAGCCTATGAAATTAAACTAGAACTTGTTTACATAGCGTATCTATCAGTAATTAGGTAAACTGTGTTCAATTCCTGGTTGTTATGTTACTGAGGGCAATCAAAGTATACAAGTAAACACCCGAATTCAAACTTTATAAAGATAAAACAAAACTATTAATGAACGGTTTATTGAATTTGGTCATAAAATAAAAAGTAATACTAACCAGACGCTATGTGTCAGCTGATGTCCAAGACTTCCTCAAATGAGAGTTAACTCCAAAAGCAAACAGATTCAAGCAGTAATCCATACCCCGAGAAGATTGTTTGGAAATAACTGCCACAGTGTAGATAGGTGAACATCGCTCTCAATAAATAAAATAAAATTAACAATGCTGTAATTGAAGTTAGGGGTTTCGTTGAGATTTTAAATAAAACTAAGAACTCATCTAAAGATATTAACTACAATTCAATGATGCAATCTATTGTTCTTTCATAACACGTTTATACAGTTATTCTGACAGCCACTGTTCTTGTCCTCTTAAACATTTTTTAACGATCATACTTTGAATAGGAGAAAGTAATTCAAAAGTTGATAGTTCAGAAAAATAAATGCTCAAATGAAATGCAAACCCAAAGGAACGTGGTATGTTCCTGAACTGAAGCCCGTTTTCTCGTTTCTGGACAGCTTTTTCCATATTATATGCCATCTAAATATGGAATCAAAAAGCACACCTAAATAATTTAGGTTCCCAAACAAATCTTCAGCTTGAGAAAATTGAGTAATGTGTCTTCCAGAATTCTTCAAAGTCATCAGCGAGAATATGACAGTCTTGATATGTGGACTAATGCCTCTATAGCCTTCCGGTGTAAGTCGAGTATGCCTTATGGAGAACACTGTCTCAAGTCATCCTTCAGTAAGCCAGTGAAATCGTGTCCATGTTACATAATGTTAATTTCGAAGGCCGTCAGAAGACAATCCCGACCTCCGATAAGAGAATTTAACACCTACAAGGGAAATGTGACACTCGGATCGGGTTTCTTGTATCGGTAAAATGAAGCCGAGAGTGAGAACTGATCGGTGCCCTGAAGTAATCATTTAATCCTGGTACATTGCAACCGTTAGAAGATGTAACGAAAAGTGACAGTATTCCGAGAAAATTTTAAGATATTTGTTTTAAAATAAATGTATTCTAAATTTCTGAACCTCACAGTATTTTTAAATGCTGTTATTCATGAGATATCATTTGTAACTAGTACTTTTTGAGCTAAATATGGTATGGTCGATGTCCTTGTCCTTTTCCTTTCCATCAGTAATATATTAAACCATTTTAGAGGGTTTTAAAACTGTGACAACGTGTTCAGCGTGAGTATGCACTTTCGTCCACATGAAAACCCTTGTCACGTATCTGAAAATATATTTATTTGTATTTCTTTTATCTGTTTCAAAGTGTATAGAAATTTTTGGATAATAGAGCAGGAAACAAGCACATTACATTTCAGAGATTCCACATAAAACAACGAGGAAAAGTTTTCACTCAGCGTTGAGTAAACAGAAATCCCGCTAGTCCTTCCGGAAGGATATTCCGGTACCTAAGAGCTAATGCAGTGTAATTTCATAACGATTATTGAAATCAAGAAAATGCTTGAGATTTTAATCAAGCCAAGTACTGTTATTTAAAAGATTTCATTATGAACCCTTCAAAATTAAGGCTTCTTAATATTAGTTTACGGCGCTGGAGATGATGTGCAAGGACCTTCAATCATTAAGACGCTCCAAATCTCCGTTTTAATAAAAAAAAAACCGCCCCACACGATTGGTACAATGTTTCTAAAGCAAATTATGAAAGAGTTTTCGGTGCGGTAGAATAAAGTAACCGCTGCAAACCAACTTTCATAGTGTTCTATGGCATTATGTAAACGTCAATACAAATTATATAAACACCGCTTACTGTATTTTACGTTATACCTTAAGAAACAATATGTGAATTTGCATTAGGAATGCGTAAAAAGTTTAGTATAGATGAGGTTACCTGCCTTCACCTTACATTCATGTACAACATAAATTAATTTGATATAATTGGAACAAAGGTTTTAAAGATTTACAGTCATACACAACAATGAAAGAACAACTAAAAAGTATTACATTTAAAACCTTCCCTATAACCTTCCCAAATAAGCATACATTGTTACTTAAGCATATTTATTGAAGCATATTTTCTTCATCAATATATTACACATTATTTAAACATAATGCTATAAATTTTCATTCCACAGAGAATTTATTAATTCTTGAAACGAAGGCAAGATGTTTTTTGTGGTAATAGAAGCTCATTTTTGCTGTTCTTTTCTCTTTACCATTTCTGATGCCCGTATATGTATGTTGTTTAAGATCAAGCCTAGAAGAACTGCCTATGACTATGAAAGAATTCTTTCAATACTGAACTCTTTCAGCTGCATTTTTGTCAATGTAGTCTGAAACTTTATGTAAATATGAAAAGGGGCACTCGATCTCATCTATTACAAAAACATTAGCTCCACTTTCTCATTCATGGCTTCTGGCAGTCGACTCGTCCAAAACCAAATAACTTCCAGTTGGTGTCGTTGTTCCCATCGTGGAATGCTGCCAGATGTTTCTTTGTTCTCTTCAGGACAAAAACATCAATTTTACACGTGTGTCTCTGAATTTCTCTGCCAGATTTACCGGTCATTTAATGTACAGTCTCCACTGAATGTTTTTTTCCTAAGAAATGAACATTTGTTGACTAATGAAGTAAATTTCTGAGTGTCTGTAAAACATAAGAGGCAAGATAAATAATTTTTACCATCTATATTTAAGAAGTATTTACTGTCAAGTCAGTCCTTAAAAAGGACAGAATAGAAATACATAGTGTTAAACCAAATATCAGACATAAAATACAGAGATGAGTTTTAAAACACTTATCCAAAAGACTGAGGTGTAAAACTAGACAATTCAGCAGTGAGTGCAAGAATAATATGTTGCCGAAGAAAAAGTAACTTAAACGAATTACCCCAGAAGATAATTTGTTTATTTTTCTCTGATCTCTTTCACAGCTTAGTATGCAAGTTTAACTGCCAAACAACTGAAAGGGTACATACTGAAAAGAAAATGTTCGACAGATGTTTTTAAATTTAAATTTTAAAACTGTCCTAGATTCTATATCACTGACAAAAACACTTTCATAGCGCAAAACACAATAATTGGACATACTTTGATTGTTTAACATCTCTATCGCTTGCTTTGGCTTTGGGTTTGATTTTTTAACTTTTAGCGTCCATAGGGAAGAAACACCATATACACAAAAAATGAAATAAAACGTCGAGCGAGTTCAGGATCTATTGAAATCAAGAGTTTTTCTGAATTTGGATAAAGGAGAATACTTGGAAAATCTTTACTTAGGCAACATATTCCAACCAAGATTCGAACTCATACCCTTTGGATTATAAGGTAGACACGTTAGCTCCATTACTTACTTTAAGCTTTATAATGATAATAATAAAGAAGAAAATGTACCCGAATAGGCATTAAGTTCACAATCTTTCACTTTTTGTTTTTTCTATACTCGGAGATAGAATGCACTCCGTAGATACTTTCAGGATGTGGTATTTTTCGCAGTGGTTCCTGCACAGTTCACAAAATCAGCTTACATACAGCTCGTGGTATTTCTTGTTTTCACATAGTTCATGATGGAGGCCATGGGTGTCGTTATTCGTATGATGATATGTTGGTGAGATTGATTTTCCTTGGTCCAAGATCTTTCCAGCATTGCACTAGAGGTGTAGAGGTTCTCGTGGATCTCCCCCCTCTTCATTCTTCTCTCTTCTAAAACTTTTTCATATGGGCCGGTAGATGGCAGCAGATATGTCAGGCATATGTCTTCAAAGAAGAAATTCTCCCTGGTAAGCCCATAAACCAGTCGGGATTTGGAATACTTTAAGCTTAAGACTAAGTTTATAACATGAAACATATTCACTCTTTAAACTCGTGGCAATACTATACAACTTTAACTGTGAAATAAAATTCTTCCCCTTAGCTCGGAGTCGAATTGGAAACCACTGCTTTTAGTGGCTAACGATTATAGGTTATAATGTAGGACTACTTCTCCAGCAATTGGCTAGTGTACTTATTTTTTTAATTATTGAACGTTATAAATTAATTTTAAAGTTGACAATCATTAATTTAAATATCCACAATCCACAATACAATTTAGAGTACACTGCCGGGCAACAAAGGTTAAAGGTTGTCGAGCATTGTTATAGTATAGTTTAGATTCGTTTCTTCTTCTTATGTTTATATGCATATTTCTGGAAAATATAGGTTGTAGCAGACGCAGTTTGTAACCTTTATGTTCGGCATTAAATATTTAAGCGCAAACTGTCACAGCAGAGTCAAAGAAGCCTCAGAGATCCTTGCTTTAATACCCGTACGGGAAATGAAAATGGTTAGAATCTTTCCTATCCTCAGTGGAGTCTGTATATATGCTTGAGGGAGTGAAAGTGAGTTTAATGTTAAAAGGGGTTAAAAACCAACATTGAAAATCCAAGTCAAAGACATCGATACGACCATAGAATTTAAAGGAGCTATTCAAATGATATTATAAAAAAAGAAAGATGGAAAACGTAGATGTCATGTATTATTCGACAGAGCATTGAGGCATATTGAGCTTCAGATGACCAGCGCTGCGATCGTATACCTTATCAGGTCTTACCTGGTTGATTAGAAGAGTGAAATATTAGTAAGTTGATGCGCAGTAAGCTACGAAATACAAATACAGCAAATGGAAGCTGCGTGTGTCTATATGATATGTTTTCTCGCACCTACCGATGTATGACACATTGCTGTCCAGAAGACATGATTACATTTGAACAGAGTATACATACACTGTACTCATCGTGCATGTGTGATAAGCTGAGGTGAACATCTCTGTGTTGCGAACTTTTTCCGGTATGCCTTCTCGCTTTGCCATGTAGTAGTGTACATCCGGATGTCTTCGAGCGTGGCTCATTCTGAAAAAATAAACACGTCCAGTTAGGATTAGTCATCGTGAGAGCCTCTATTAAGTAGTGTCATTATGAACACTTATGATACCTAGAGGCGCAGAGGGGAGTATTTCCTGGCAAGCAACTCGTCTTCAGTTTCCGACCCTACTTGCTGTGAGCGGCCAAATTTAGACAGGCTCTGGGAGTGGTGACGTCATCACTATGTTCCAGCTTGGCCCAGCCCTATGGAAACCGCGCCGATAATTTCGATTTTACCTCTTGAAGTTAACCAGGCTCTCTCTGCTGATGGAGCGGAAAACTTCTGGCCTCCGAATGAGTTACCTATCGGAGCTTTTTGAAAGTCCCAATTGTGTTATTGTCAAATCTTTTCTCTAAAATTTGATTTAACTGCCCTCCTCAAATAGGAGAGAGAGAGAGAGAGGGAGGAAAAAAGAGCCAGAAAACGTCTATTTCAGCAGAAATACGAGTTCCGAACGTCCAAAAATGAACACACCAAAAGAAAAAGGGACTGCCTCTGTACTTCAGTGGTCAGCGTTTTGGCTTCTGAACCCGCAGGTCCTGGTTCAGTTCCTGACTGAAGGAGAGAATTTCTTTAATAAACCTCAGGAGTGTGTGCATCCACATTACTTTCCATAAATTAACTCTTACACGAGCTCGTTTCCCAATTCTTATTCATCTAAGCATTTTTCTTATATATTTACATATTTTTTCTTTTAGATTAATACAGTACAGTAGGATAAAAGGACATTAGATTGCCTAATGAATATTTTTAAATCCAACAATCTTTGTAAGACAAAAAGAAAAAATGGATAACTACTTTCCGTAAGAAAATTCCAAGTAATGGCAGAGAATATTTTACAAAATTCTGCGCAAACGAATCTGATATTTAGCTTCATCTGGTAACGTTTTAATATTGCTTTCTGTACAACATAAAATTTTCATTCTAATTTAAAACCTAAATGGAGTGCCACAGTATGCTTCATAATGATGTTTATCAATTCCTTTTCAGTGGAGAGAAGTCTTTATGCTCTCCATTTCAAAGATTCCAGTTCATATTCCGGTTAGGGCATCCTTTCTTTTCTTGAGAGGGCAAACATCCAACGATCCGAATTGATAAAAGGGAGGTGAAAATTCCACTCACCCAAAACTTTCATTTTGAAATTTTATTTCTGAATCCTGAATAAAAAAATATGTATCTTCAGAGAAAACACGCACGGTAAGATGGGAGGGAAAAACGAAACTGTTAGTCAAACACAATTGATAATTAAGTTTGACAAAATTTAAAGATGTTGGAAGATATTTAAGAAACCTCCCATTATTTTAGTTTTAAAGTTTCCTTAATTATTATTTTATCAAATATGCCTTCAATGATTATGATTAAATTCTCCAATATATAGAATTTTTAATGACTGGTTGGGCCTTCTGCATAGAGCCAAGAAATCGTAAAAGATGAACATAAACGTCTATAGGTGTCCATTCAGCTAGGAAAGGTAACACGTCTGTTTCATTTGGTGTGTGTGTGTGTGTGTGTGTGTGTGTGTGTGTGTGTGTGTGTGTGTGTGTGTTTGTGGTTTTTTTAATTAACGTCCTCCAACGTTAAGTCATATCGAACGATGAATGGAATGGATGAAATGATGCTCAAATGAGCCCAGGGTCCATTGAGCTTAGAGTTACCCGACATTTGTCTTTTAGGATAAGGGAAAACCCCGGAAAATACCTTAATCAGGTAACTCACCTTGACCGAGATTCGAACTCGGGACCTCTTGAACGTGAGGCAGACGTTCTACCACCACGCTAACGAGGCGGGCTCATTTGGTGTGCTGGGTACAGTGCATTACAAAAATAAATCCACTATCTTAAGACCAACTGTGTAGTAGATATGTAATGTTTTTGGCTAACGGCTAAAACGTAGAATTGAAACCAAAGTTGCATGCAAAGGATTACGTGCAGTAAAAGTTATGACTTAAGGAATCAGGAACTTCTAAATCTGTTCTGTAATTTGAGACATAGCTAAGAAAACATAAATATGCAATGTTCATAAAACAGTTAGCGCTAAAAGTGAAAGTATATTTTATGAGCTCTCTCACTCATGGTTTTCCAATTATGCGGAGTTAAAAAATTCAGCTAATATTAAGGGGACTTTATGGAATACTTAAAACATGTAAGGTACAAAGCTTTCTAAAACGTATGATGTTTTCATAAAATTTGAAATAATATTTCATTAAGAGTTCAAAGATGAACAGTTTCTTCTTTAAGAAGTAATCTGTGAGATGATAATTTGTAAAAATGTTGGTGTGGGAGATAATTGACTAGTAATGATATTGTGGCTTGTATTGACTTTTGGTTTTTATCTTCTGAACTACGTAATCATAGTCAGCAGCAGAAACATTGCATTCTTAACGAAAAGAGCTTCTGGTATAAAAAATGCGTTTATAGAATAGGCCCCTATGTTTGTATGTCTGTGAACGGTCTAACCAAAAACAGAGTTTAATAGTTGTTACCAACCTTGATACCGAAGTTCTGTAACTTGTGTGACGAAGGTTTTACACAAAATCTCAGGAGCCTCAACTACCCTCCCATTGAAATGTTTTTCTAACTTTGGATTTCTCAAAAATGGCTCTTAATGATTTTATTGTAACACTATAAGTTGAAATATATTTTTATGACAAATAAAAGGTTATTCTCGAAATTTCTATGGTATATATCGTGAAACCATTTTATTCCTCGATGACTTTATTATAATTAAACTCTTATTGCAGGCAATATGTGTACATTAAAGTACGAAGTTTGCTTCAAAAGTAGCTTTCGTGGCGTTATGAACTATTGAGATGTCATTTTTTAACCTTAAGACATAGTTTTCTCTGGTTAGGTCTTTATTATTTTTTGCTTCTGGTGGTCTTCTGCAGGGAACACTGAATTTTGAAGCCATCACTTAGCGATCGGTATTTTAAATTTCCTAACCCATCTTATACATAAGAACATGTGCAAACGCCTTAAGAAATTTCTTGTAGTTTAACAATAAGCAAAAACAAAATAAGATTTCATGCAAGTAGTCGGTGGAATAACAGTGAATGTCAATTCAACTTCTCAGTGTTTTAGGTTATAGCTATCATTTTGTTAGAAGTGTTTCTTTGGCTTCGTGTATCAAAAATGAGTGAAGTTTAATATCTGGTTCTTTGCGTAATTCAATTTATTATAAATAAATGACAGAGAGAGTAGTCATTCACAGCTTAAACTAACAATTATAAGATTTCTAGAATTTATTTACTATACAGGCTTCACGAATTACTTGATACTCTTAAATATGTGCTATGTTTATTTAAACGTTTGCAGCTCACACTTTTGTGACGGAATTTAACACCTCTTTTTAGCTTTGTCTGTACCACACGCAAATAGCAGCCGGCATTAACATTGCAGCGCGCTGAATCGAAAATCCGAAGCAGTGGGCTGGCAATCGAGAAAACTATTTTTAGAAGGCCCTGGAATCCTAGATCCATAATACATGTAAATGGAAAGAACCAAAACTGAAACTGAACTGATATTTGAGAGTAGAGACAAAAAAGTGCAAGAGATCAATAACAAACTATTGTAGTGTATAAAGTCCCTAAAGTATTCCCACAAAACTTTATTTTTTATATTAATGCAACAATTGTTTGCAACAGCTTTGTTATGTATACTCTTTGGCATGCTCATACTCTTCTCGTGACCCCAAGAAACAATTTAATAGTGAGAATACAACATAAAAATATTGGAAAACGAGTAATAACACATATATCGAAAAGGCTAAAGAACAAAAGAAATATGTTAAGCAAATGAAATGTACAAAAATTAATGTCTCCAGAATATATAGCCTTTTTAAGACACAATTTATTTTAAAATAATTTTATTGGTGTCAGCAACATTTCCGAAACGTCTGTTAGCGGTTTGAATGTATTTGTGGGTTTGCTTTTGAGCTGCTATCATATGAAACATGTAATTACACAAATGTATATGGTCTTACAAAGAAGTCTTTGTTGTAATGAATTTTAATGTAGCTTCTGTCCCCATATATTGACGTTAAGCGTGTGGGTGGCAGCTAGCTCGAAATGAATCACTGCCTTTGTAACAGTGAAAGGTCTTCGCCGAAATTTGTTATAAAGCAGTTCTTTGAAGTGTTCACGCTCAGTGCTGACATGTCAAGTTTTACACAAATATAAGATCTGATAAGTTTCATTTGTACGACTGTCTCTTCCATTATCTTTCACAAACGCTTATTGCTCCACCTACTTCTTGTTAATCCAAATTAGCTTCCAATTTATATTCATACGTTTGCTTGAAATATACAGCAGTAGATCCACAGACTTTTAAAGAAATGGTCGCTTTGTGAAATTGTAATTTTATATGTTAACTAAAATGATATGGTCTTTGTATGATCATGAGCAAAGATAAACGAATTACGACTTCCCGTTTTAGAAAGGTTAAGTGTTTTAAAATGTAACCTAATAGCAAGGAATATTTCCAAAATGGTTAACGCCACGAAAAAGTTGTTTGAAATCAATTTTGCACGTTTACTTAATTTACATATGATTTTGGCTATCTATTAAAGTTCACAATTTATAGAAAATTATTCATAATGAAGGTTGCTTCCCAGAAAATACAAGATATACTTTTTATTTGTCATAAGAATACCTTAAATATGCATTTTAGTCAAATGTGTTATTTTCTGAGCAAACAGAGAGTAACCAAAAGCATTTTCATGTAATGGATAGTTGGAACCAGGAGGGTTTCCTTGAGGCTCTTTGTGTCGCAAAAGAACTACAAAACTTAAAAGTCAAGTTTATATTTATCGAATTCTTTACTTTTTATTAACTTTACCCAGAGATAATAAATGATATTTTTATAAAATTGCTTTTTTATTCAATAAATCTTAAAAGACATATTTACAGCGAAATCTTGGTATCAGATTTTTAGGTTAAGTATTAAATTAAATAAAAGCAGCTTACAAAACTGATATTAATCTTTCTTCAAATGTCGTTTGCAATCTACCTGAATATACCTCTACCATTTTCAAAATTCAGGATATGATATATAACCAAATCATGATAAACTTTGCCAAAAATTGTACGATCTAAATTTCTTTATGAATGTTAAACGCAACCAATTGAAGTTTCTTTACTAAGAAGCTAAATATAATAACTGCCTAACTTTTTCATCACATGTTATGCAATCCTTTTATTTTGATTATCGAAAAACAATGATCCCTGTCTACCGCAATCAACATTTTACACTTTAATGACAAATTATATGTTTTACATTAAAATAACTTCATATTATACTTAAACCGTATGCATTAAAATGTTATTTAGTTACAAATAAGTGTAAAAAACGTAATCCCATGCTCCAATAATTTGTAAGAAAATGGAGTATCTATGTATAAAATTCTAGTTTTGTAGTAAAGCTAAACGTAAATTTACAGTTTATTTTAAACTAGAAGCACCTTGTGACAGTTGCTGGAGTGTCAAGTCACCGTGTGGTTTCCATAGTAACTTCCTCTCCGTGTTACTCTAGCCAGTAAGCCACCACTTTGATGGGTGAATGTTGTCATCTTATACAGCATTGCATCACGTGCATCCACACTGTTTTACTAGCTTTCTAATACACGCTGTAGTATTTAGAGCGTGTAACTGTATTTCTTCTTACTTCACTTTACACTTTATTAAAGAATGTTGTTTACTAACGAAGATAAACTTATTTACTTAAGTCACCGTTTATTGATTAGTTCCAATAGTTTTTAGAGGAAGCAATAGTTCATTGAGGTTGCTTTTTGAATTATAAAATTAATTAATTTTTCAATAGTTTCGAGGAATGGATCATTTATACCGAGAAATGTCTTTAAACTGGAGAAAACAAACTTGTATATACAAACAAAGAAGCTACCAACATGGGCTGAGCCCATGGAATCGGAAATATTTAACGTTAGCTCGAATTCACAGGCGAAACTTTCCTTAAAACATCATTAACCCTTACTACACTGTTGTCTCTGTAAAATAATGCATATTTAACAGTTCAAAATGGCGGATGAGGTACCTTAGAGTCTCTACCATGTGTATAGTAGGAAGATAAGGGTTATATTTAAAAAGCCGACACCAATATTTTATTGGAAAGATACACTTTGATGTCCTATAAATCTGAAAAAGGCATGTTTAGCAGAAGGTGCGTTAGGTGTCTGTATATTTTTTCAAGTGTGCGTGAGTAGAATAACTTAAATACGAAAAGCCAGAAGTTCAGTATTCTCCATGGATGTGATTAAATGTTTGATAAATTTCCCTCACCTCAAACTCTCTTTACATGGACAGCTTTTCGATAACATTGATTTTTCTCAAAAATGGTTTTAAGAGTATTGATTTAAATACCATATGTGTAAGATATTTTTCAAGCAAACAGCACATATTTATTTCTCTGGGAAGTAATTTTCATTCTAAATGACGTTTGCATAACTGGTACGAGAAAATATTACAGCACCAAAAGTGTTGATATCGTTAAAGCATACAATTTATCTGAAAAGTTTTTGTACCATTACCCATTTGCAAGATATTCCTCACCGGTTTCAATTTTAAAGTACTTATACTATTGTTAAATGGGAACAGTTTTTTTCTTTTCATTTTCATTCTTCTTGGTCTCTTGGTCTTTTCTGGTGAAGCATATAAAACAAAATTCACACACACAACACAGTCACCAGCACTTGAAAGATCTGACTATCGCTTAAAACCTACTTTATGCCCTATCCCCACTGTATCTACAAAGAAATTTCCAAGTGGTGATTTCGATTAACGTGAAATACATAGAAGGATCAGACTTTTAAGAAGATTTGGTTGAAAAATAGGCATAGAAGGGCATATTAAATTAGATATTTTGTATATCATGTCTTAATTCAGCTGATTATATATGAATATCATAACGTAGTACGGGGTCACATGATCTGTAATATATTTTCCTTGTTTACTTGGCTTACACATCAACAATGGTAACTAGAATCAGCTGCAACAATTTCCAAACATTACGAAACAGGTGCGATAATATCTTTCAACAAGATATCAATGATGTCTCCCATGATTGGTTCAAACTGACACGAGCTGTGAACTGATTGGTCAATGTTGAACTTCTCGCTCATGAAGAAGATCGCCCCAACCCAACCTACATTCTAAACGAAAAAGTGCTCTTTATGTCCTTTAAATACTTGTTCCAGATTTTTATTGCAGTACAGATGCAATAAAATATATCCTGTTTTAAACATCTGATGTCAACTTTATTGGAAATTCATTTTGTAAAATGTTGTAAAGATTAAGAGACAGAGAAACATTTAGAAAGATAGAGTAAGACTGAAAAATTCAATGCCATAGCCGGGATTTGAACCACGGATCTTCTGGTTGCCGTCCAGCCGCTCTAACCCTTGAGCTACTATGGCCAACGTGCCGACATAACATTAAATTCTCTAAGTGACTCGTGTTTTTTCCGGTAAACCACTTAGGAGTTCTCATCAACACATGAGACAACTACCTTAATGGCGACTTACAAAGTAAAATTAATTTAAGGCCCGGGCTTTATAGTTAACCACTATTAGGTCAATTAATGGAAATCAATTGTTCTTTCACACTGGCCGTGTGTAGGCTAAAGTATGGAATAATAGAGTCAGACTGAAAAATTCAATGCCATAGCCGGGATTTGAACCACGGATCTTCTGGTTTCCGTCCAGACGCTATAACCCTTGAGCAACTATGGCCAACGTGCCGACATGACACCGTGTCGGATAATTTAATGTCTTCACGTTGGCCATAGTAGCTCAAGGGTTAGAGCAGCTGGACGGCATCCAGAAGATCCGTGGTTCAAATCCCGGATATGGCATTGAATTTTTTCAGTCTGACTCTATCTTTCCATACTTTAGTCTATACACGGCCAGTGTGAAAGTCCAATTAATTTCCAGAGAAACATTTATTTCAAAAAACATGAATTTAAGTCGTAAATTTTTTGTAGCATACGCCATTCCCGAAATAATTGTTGTCATTTTTCGAATATTTCAATAATATTTTCTTTTTAAACAGTATAAAGATTAAATGCTATGCTACATCCTTCAGTCTCCCGTATCCCTGTTGGAGGTACAACCAAATATGTACTGGTGACATTTCTGCTAATTAACACGAAGCGGATAGAAAACAAAAACAAAGCGACTAGAGAAAGTAATGTGAAGGTAACAACTGTGTTACCTTCACTCTGTGTAACAGCCTTGTTTATGATAATATCCAAGCAGGTGACGCGGTCATCATTCAAGATTCACAATCTTGGTTACATTTTCTGCACAGTGATTTGGCGCAAGTTTCTAGGCTAAGTGTGTTACGTCAGCACCAGTGGTGACATCCAAGACTCAGTCCAGACATTTCTGCCCAGCCTCCGCTACCATCTTCAAACACCTACATAGTTAATATACCGGAAGATACAGCACGAGGCAAAAGAAGGACGACTGGCATAATATTTTGTGGCACGAAACTTGGACTCAAAGCTGCCAAATGAACACATTCCAGGAATTTTATGTTTTTATATTATTATTACTATTATTATACAACGCTTTAATACTCGCGCTTATTCGGAAGATAGGTAAAACTAGTGTTTCCGTATCGTAGATTTACAGAGTGTAAAAGAACTTCAAGCTTCTTAAAGAGATCCCTGGCCAAAAACAAACAAACCTCTTCTACAAATTATTCTCAGAAAGACTTCACTTTAATCATATTTACTCATTCGCTTAAGCACTTCGCACTCAATTTTAGCTACATAGAAGTAGGGATATTTGCTTGCCTTATAAAATGCGTAATTGAATTTTCTGGGAATAGCTTGTGAAGTTCTCTGAATTTTTTATAACTGATGAATCATAAGTGATAGAAAAAGTCTTATTACGCAAGAAAATGTATTTATATCTCGTTCAAAAACACATTTACAAAGTAAACTTTTTGACATTAATAATTTCCGAGTTATACTCGGTTTAAATTATTTACTATCAAACTGTAAAGTGTTATAGACCTAGATACTATGTTTTCACCCACGTGGGAATCAGAAAACAATAAATAAATATATAGATGAACAAAGCAATACGTTTAATATAAAATCATCGATTTCCCAGCCAATAGTTTTTGTAGCTTACTATTTATTGTACTAAGTTGATACTATTTTATTATTATATGAAACTAAATATTAGTACTAATATGAGATTAATGACTACATTAATAAACAACGGTTAAATAACCGATAATAAGAAAAAAGAATTGAATTAGATAACCAAAATCCTTGGTGAAAAGTGTACATTGCAAAAACAAACAAAAAATAAAAGAAGAAAGATGAAACAAGTTTATACATACAGTTTCTACGATTTTAACCAATGAAATCGAATAGCCAAAGGTCACATAGCTATTGGGAGTGTGGCAAACGGCAACCGCGAATTTGTCAGGAATAAGTTGAAATTTTTCGCTAAAATGACAACCTATTGAGTAAGTTGTTATGTTTGGAAGGCGCCCTGACAACAAAGACGCTTGGACAGTGACTGATTACGTCTCCACGGTAATGTAGCGTAACAGGTGGGGAATGCATCATTAGCTGCCAGCTGTTGAGCCGTTAAATCATAACCCTCCTACCACAGAAATGCAATCTCCCAACTTAGTTATCACCTTGTATGTAACTCTGATTGTGAGGTGACTCGAGTGTGCTCCTTTTTTCATTTTGGCAAGAGATGTTGGCACACATGTTTGTCGAGACATTTGCATCACATCATTCTAACTACCAGAGTGTGTTCGTCTAACGTAAAAATATTCTGCTGCCACATACCGGGTAAAAAATTTCGTACACCGGTTTGCCTTGTGGCCATCTCTCCCTATGTTCAGTATCTTAAAAAAGTAAAAAGTGCCAAAATAGTAGCTCAGTACTACATTGTGCATGTGTTTTGTCTATTCTAGGTGAAATTCCGTATTGTTATTTTATTTTATTTACGTATTCTCTTTTAATAAGAAAGCAACGTAGTCAAATCAGCGAGCCTGTTGGCTGCACGGTAACCTTGCTTTCGGGAGGAGTCACCGACCTTCCGTAGCCTGCAGCTTTTCGTAGTTTTCCCTGATCAAAGGGCCAGCTTATCATTTACTACGATTTCCTTTCCATTTCTTCTAATATTTCAAGTGTGCTTCTAGATTTCATGCTGTGAACCGTCCTAGACAGGTAGTGCATATCTTGATAAGGGAACAGTGTTTCCGAGAATATTAAAGGGCTACCTGGTTCGATGAGATGTTCATTGCTATCTATGGGCAGCTCCAGCCGTAGGACGGGTCTTTGAGTCAGCTTTCTGCACGTCTCTGTGAGCTGTTTGCTTGCACTCTGTAACCCCCTGTGCTTCCTTCACCTCATTCTTTCCTATTTGGGGTTACAGTCTCAATAGTTCTCCCATAGAACTTTATGAAATTTAGTAAATAAAATGTGAAATTTTCATATTGATTGTTACATATACTTTCCATTGTGTTTATAATTTGTTCTTTCATGCTATAGAGCTGACTTTTTTCTATCAACGCTTTGCAAAGTACTTCATTCAAATTTAAAGTTAATTTCATAAAATATTTGTTTTTAGGAATTATGAATATAAAATTGTTCAAGCTGGTTAAAAATATATATGAAACTAATTTTTAGTAACTCACACTTACAAAGATGAAAATTTTAGTAATGTTCATACTAAACTAATTAAAATTAAGAAATAACTGCACAGAGATTTATTTATATCGGTATACTATGATAAGCCCTTCGATAGAGCATAGAATACAGTCATACTGAGTATATCTATACCTTAATTACTGATTTTTAAAGAATTAAACTTGATAAATGCTTCAATATTTTTTGCAGAAACAGTTTCAATGTTAAATGCATTCTATATGTGTTAATAAAGAACTAAATTCAAGGAATAAAATACAAATCTTAATCTATTATTCACAAAATGATCAATTGGATCAACTTACTCTTCTGGATTTTCATTTTTTTTTTCAAAATTATTTTCTGGGAATGTTACATACATCGGTCCATGAAAACTAATTTCTGTTAGTACATAGTTTATTGAATATGTGCCATATCAACAAAACATTGAAATATTTAGAAATTAGGAGAATGCGGACAATTTAAAACTCCAAAAATAAGAAAAGAAAGGGTAACAAAAGGCAATCTCGAGTGAGAGTGAAAACATTTAAAACATTCTCTATTCTAAGCAGGGTTACTAGTGCTAATCAAAATTGAGGTTAAGGTGGTCGTTAACCAGACACAAGATGTTTACAAACAGGATTCCATATTGCCCTCTTCATAAATGTCAAATACAACGCCTTGACTATATCTGTGATACTGCACGCCATACACTCCTGATGAAGAAGTTGCCGGGTAGGTATGAGCCCGGGGAAGGCTGGAATGGTGATCAAAAACCAGAGAAACCACATGTAACGCAACTGGATACGTTACGCAACACTTTAGATAATACGCAGCAATATTACGCAAGACTTTAACCATGAACATTCCCACAATATAAGCTATAGATTTACAGAGTTAGAAAAATTAAATTAGTGTTATATATCAGCAGTAAAACCATTGGACCTTAATCGATATCGGTCAACACTTTCAATAAATTAAAAAATGTCATGTCGAAAACGCTTTTAACCTTTAGATTCAATCACATATATGTTGCATGCTTAAGAACACATAGCCTAATGGCCTGTGTTTACATGCAATGTCCCTTATACGACTTGATTGTTTTCTTTTGCATTTTCGCGCATTAAAGGCATTCCACACGAAGTAGTTTCGGGCAATTTTATTAAAAAAAAATCAAAAACGTAAGATATATTAAAAATTTTTGCATGAGTTTTACGAAATATTTCTCATAATATGACATAATTAAGCCAGCACTAAGGATAAATTTTTATAAAATGTGCTTAACACTTAAACGTTTTCTGGAACCACCAGAAGAGTAAATATAGAGTGAATGTTCTGAGAATTCCCAATTGGAAGCTCTTAATTCAGAATTATTACCTACTCAAAATGCACCTTTTGAGGTCTTCTAAATTCAACAAATGAAAAAAGAAATTGGAGAAGGGTGCTGGTCCGTGTTGTGCCTCTCTGAATAAACAGCATAACCTAAATGAAGATTCTGTAAAATATCAAACTCTTTTTTCCTTCAACTGCTATGGTCATACCGGCGGCCGTTCTCCTTTGGAACATACTGAAGGTGTTAACTCGTTATCTTTGGTTTTTAATCATTACATCACGCACACATTCACTCTCTCATTCATACTTCCAGACTCTGGGGAAGATGGGGAATTATCTTGGTCGGAGAAAAATCCCCACCTCCCCCCCCCACCGGGAATCGAACCCGGAACCCCTAGCACGACAGGCAGGTGCTCTACCGACTGAGCTACGGGGCCAGCAATATCAAACTTGTTCTGCATCTTTCAAGGAAGTTCATGGATATGTTCAACAAAATACATCACTCCAAACTAGATATACATTAAAAATATTCTTTTCTACTTCTCATAAATTACTTTTAAAGTTTTTATTGAAATATATTTAACAGTTACAATACATAGTCTGAATTTTCTGTAGATTCTGAAGGCCTATTCTTTCTACATGACTCTCATATGATCATTAAATCGTAATATATAGCAAAATTCTTACTGCATGAAGAATACACACATTAAAATACATAATTTATTCCAAAATAACCAGTTTTTGGCACTGGTTATCTACGAAATATAAGAGTATATTGATATTGAGCTGTCTAGTCCTACATTTCTGAAGTGCTAAGTCAATTATTACTGCTATGTAATGCAACGAACATGGAATTTTAAGTCAATATTGTAACCCACATAGATTTTACTATCGCCTCAGCCTCCTATATATAATAACCCATGGCGCGACAGCCCTTAGAGGGCCAAGGCCTACCAACCGGACTGCCGGCCTCACGCCCACTTACGCACAGCAGAGGTGGACGATCATCCAACCGATACGGGAATGAGATGTGGTCAGCATCTCGGCATCCATCAGCCGGAATGTTGGTTTCAGTGACCAGGGCCGCTTACCTAGCGTAAGCTCCTCACTTTCCTCACGATACTGAGTGGGCAACAGTCCTATACCCGGGACCTAAAATCCGCACACCATGTGTGGGATTGAACCAGGGACCAAGGCATGCTGGCTTAGCCCACTACGCCACGGCGCAGGACTCAGCCTCCTATATTCCTAACATAAAATGCTCTGTGAAAGAATTTGTGTAAATATTTAGCATTGATTGGATAACAACAAAATTCTGATTAGTCACATTACCAACACAGAAATTCATTCCTCTGTCGATTCACGTTCCTCAAAATAACATTTTTCAGAGATGGTGCTATTGCATATTCCTTGCAAGTACAAGGAGATTAGGTGAATACACAAGACTTCAGCGATAGTAAAATATTTTAAGAGCAGATTCTATGAAACGAACTAAATTTCCTTCTTTTCGCATGACTACGAGAAAAGAATAGTCGTTTTCCTTTTGGGAAAGGTGTACTTAAATATTTGAAAAATCAAATTAATAACAAAGAGTACATCGAGAATGTTAAATGTCAAAAAATATACTTGACATTTCTTTAGTAAAAGTTTGTCTGTCATAGTTTATAATTTATACAAAAGTCACTCAGAATAAATAGGAGTTCCATACCGTTCTCAGAAAATTTAATATTCATTTGTCAGGCATGTATCGGTATAGTTATTATTGAAGATATAACTGTTTTTTGTATATACAGATTAGCTTGGGGTGGAAATATTTTCTTGCAAGTACATGTTGCATCCTGGGAAAGTAATGAAACTGAATAATTTTCATGTTTTAAATATTGATTCAGGGAGCTTAAGGCATGTATTTTCAGCTTAATTTCCTTTATACTTAGAATAGGTAAGTATAAAATAGCGTAACCAGCTTTTGAGACAATAGTTTGTAAAGCAGATATAAAAATAGGGTGTACAAGAATACATGTTTATATAACACATTAGGTACTTTTATATGTAATTTTCTTAGATAACACGTAGTTCATTTACACAACTGACATCTTTTAATATTTATTTGAACGAGTTGTGAACTGTGCAAAGAAATCGTGCCCCCGTCGTTGCTTTCTGAACGTGTACCAAGAAATGGCATTCCATTGCAATGCGGACTAATAGCTAATCCTTACGAGAGAGCGAAGGATGCGCAGTTGGGGGTTATTATTTCACCCTCTGGTTGAATTAGCCGCACACGGTCATGGTCAGTAACTTGTTTAATACGGCCTTGGCAGGCGTTCTTGGCATCTGGACTTTGGTTGCATTACCACTAGCTTAAGAATAACGTTGCGATATTGTTTTGGACTTCGCGTGGGCAAACGTCAAATGATTCATTCTCTAATGCGACGCTGAGAATCTGGCAACACTGCACTGGTACTCTGTGAATATTAAAGCGCAGGTTGGTTACTTCACCACCAGGATAACTTTTTGTAACATATAGGCAGGATATAACCACGGAGGAAAATAACAATATGAGTTTTTAATGATAAAACATGGAATCTCTTATTTCTAATAACAGGCATCTGCATCTCTATACATATATTTGGCATTCCTTGGTAATGAACTTAATTACACCATAAGTACGAAGTAAACAAAGCAAACATTTGCTATATGAAGATTATTAAAATATTTTAGTCGCATTTGTGTCGTAAAGTTACAAGTAGATTTGATTCTCTTTTGTTTTCCTGCATCTTTTGTTTTCTAAGACGCTAAGACGTCATCAAATAAAATTAAGTGTTATTTTATATATTTTCTGTAAGTAACAAGATTGTTTTGCCTACCTCGGTATTGTAGCATGTCTGCCTCACGTTCAAGAGGTCCCGAGTTTGAATCTCGGTCAGGGTGAGTTACCTGGATACTGTTTTTCCGGGGTTTTCCCTTATCCTAAAATACGAATGCCGGGTAACTCTAAGCTCCGTGGACCCTTGGCCCATTTGAGCATCATTTCACCCATTCCATTCATCGTCCTATATGACTTTAAAAGTTAAAGGACGTAAATTACAACAAAAGAAAAGTTTGTTTTGTATTCCATGTCAATTTCAAGGAAAACTAGAAGTTTCTTTGTAAGTATTTTCTTTTATAACTTCATATATTCGTATTCTAGTACGTAGGCACTGTGAATAATTTATGAATTGAACTTGGAACGTGTTTTGTAGTCCAATTCTCTATATAGCTGGAAGATAACACATCACATAATTAGGTTTATGGTTCAAAACGGTCAGAATTGTATTAACAAAACTGCTAAAATGCAATGAAGAGTATGATCGACATTTATCTCAAGATTGGTTGAAGGAAATATAATTAATACTAAGTTAGCTGTTGTCTAAATTACGGGATCCTTTGTCATAAACGTGATCCGCTGTGATTTCACAGGTGAGGTATATACGTATGTTACAGAGGTCACACTTATGTTGGCAATAATGATGTGCTGTTCTTTGTCATATCTACAGCAGATATCGTACTAGTAACCTAGTACTAGTACCTATCGTACTAGTACAAACGTGATAACCACGAGAAAAGTAACTGGTAACCGTTAATGTAATAGCTAACTGCGACAGCTATAACCGTTACCCATTCCTACTGCACTGTATAGTTGACAACACTGTATATAAAACTCGAACTCTAAGGATTTATGTACTTATTCACCTCTAACGAGGCCACGCCGTGGCTCAGTGGTTATCCCGCTTGGCTCTCACCAAGGTTCGATCCCAGGCGACCGCAAAGTGAGATTTGTGATGGACAACACGGCGCTGAGGTGGGTTTTCTCCGGGACCTCCGGTTTCCCCCGCCACCTCATTCCACCGGTGCTCCATCTTCATCTCATGTATCATCAGCGTCACCGCCTGCGGTGCTGAATGTAGTAAAAGCGGTCTTTAAACACTACACATTTCACCTCTAACGCAACTCTGAACTTTCTATTCGCCTTCTATCCTTCTCAACCAATACAGATAGCCGTAAAAGCACGGATATTTCAATAGAAGATTTGCACTTAAAATCCTTTGAGAACCGATCTCTCTGATTGTGCATTTTACCAGGGTTTTTCTACGCTCTTATATCATAACTGACAAGGATGTTTCCTAAACTTAGACAAAGAACACTTCTTTTCCTAATTCCCTACTACTGTTATCATTTTATTTCATTTTATAAACCATCAGTGTACCAATTATACGGAAAACTGTTGATTATATTTTATTTTATCTCAAATATCCTGATGGCTTTGATTAAAATCTTTTTTAAAAATATTAAAATATCATTAGAAATTATCCTGATAACAGTATTGAAAGAATAAATAAACAGATTAATGTGGATGCTATAAATAAGAGTTTTTTCAATGTACAGCGAGTGGTTAACCTTACTACAGTATTTAGAAATATAAAGTGATTTTCTGTAAGAAATGGGTTTTCATATTTCTACATACTCTATATGACTTTCTTCTTATATGTTCAATGTTAGCTTATCTTACACATCTTTAATTTTATGAAGATATGAATAACTGAAAACTAAAATTATCTTGATACTACATACTATATGTAACAATTGTATTGAAGTATTATAACTATAATAGCTATTACTAGTACAAAAATCAATCAAATACAATTTAGTTAGTGTGGGCAACTGCCCGTCAAGCTGGAAGACTACCTCAGGTCAAATCACAGGATGGCGGTGATTCTAAGTGTATGCAAAAGTCCTTCACCTGAATTAAAACTTCTAAACATTCTGCTTTTTAACAACTTTTGTTTTTAATGTAAGCTTTTGTAATGTTTCTTCCTGCATGAGTCCAATATTAATATTCCCTTTGGAAGGACATTGTCCCTACTAGGTTCGAACCTGGTTTTAAATACACCCTCTTTTTTGCTTTTGGACTCTTGTATTTTGTCATTTTCCAAAGTAAGCAACTTGATATTTTTATTTTGTTTTACTTACATAGCATTTAATTATGTGTTTATTTTTTCTGTGCTTGTCTGTTTATTATTTTTGATGGTCGTTCAAATGAAAACGAGACACAATCCACTTGCACTGCCTCCCATGCCCAATGCAGCCAAAAGAAAGGCAATCACTGTACGCTAGAACCAGTGTACATATTAAATTCGGCAGGATTTCTTTTATATGATCATCGTGCTGCAGGCACGTGACCTTAATCTCTCAAAATGTGAAATGTATGTGTACTAGTCCTTTAGAAAGCAAACACAGCACATATGGTGGCTGAATGATCACAATATTAAATAAAAGTCAAATATGTAGCATTAATATTTTATGAGGTTTCTTTCTTGATGGAATAAAATTTTAAGGATAATTCTTACAGTCATGTTTACAAGTAAAACTTTGTGTATATGAAGTTTCGCAAGTCAGATGCTTAGAACTTGATGAATGAACATGGCAGTTTGCAGACGTCTACCTTTTGATCAATAATAATATACATTGTATTTCAATGAAATTACTTTTTATATTTATTATTATTTTTACTACCTGGGTACTATAATGAAATTATACTTTTGCTAAAGAAAGTCAGATTGGAGCACACTCAGCCTGAGTTTTCTGTGAATTAAGCAGAAATTACATATCCCCAATGTTAATTTTCCTAAATCCATGATAAATTATGAATAAAATTAAGTACATTTTAGAATAGGTACAAAAATTAAAATAGTTTTTGGCAATATTTCTATTTATTACCTGAAAGGACAGTTCCAATAAACGTTATTATCAAGTGATGACACTTTGAACGTTAAAGCAGAAAAATCATAAATGTTGCTCCTGACGTTTAAAACCTGCCGGCAGTGTTTTAGCGCATGAAATCCCTAGTTTATCTGCATATTCAATTCATCGTGTGATGCAGATTTAGTTAAACCCCCTGTATCATATCGCCATTTGCTTAAACCGTACGTGAAACTTATATAAAATAAAGTATATTTAACATAATATTTCATCAGTATTCTTTAAAGCAATTAAAATACGGTATTTCTAAAAGAAACTTCATTTAATATACTTCTAGGTATTTAATTCTTTAAATACTTTAGTATTATGTGCTACAAAAACTATCAAACTTATGTCGGACTGTTGACACCTGAATTTTTTAAAAATAAATAATACTATTCAATCAAGTAAATAAATACATGTCATTTAAAGTAATACAGTTGAAAACACCCGAATAAAAGCATATGAAGTATATTAATTTTGAAGCAAACAAGATTAGTATTGAGGAGTCTCAATACAGGGTGTAAAACCTTATGAAAAGTGCACCTGTGCATCCCGCTTAGGAAGGACTGGTATATATAAACAGGAATGTCAGCCACCTTTTGTTTCACATTAGCCAGGTTGGAAAGTTGTATTAAATTTTAAAAAATTCAAAGCTACAGCCAGGATCCGAACCTTTTCCATGCCCACACTTTAAACTTCACTCTTCTGATTTATGTATCTTGGCAAACCTCCAAGGCGATGTCAATTATTCTGAGATATACCCGCAGTACTTGCAAGGTATGGGTACCCTTGAGATCGCTAGGAACGTTTGCCAAGATATGTGAACCAGATGGAAAGGTTTAAAGTGTGTTGGAGGAACTCTCCACAGGAAAATCGATCAATGGTTTGATTCCATGAATCGAGATTTTGAAATATGATCCAAATTTCCAGGTACAGGTGTGTTCCACATTTTGAGAGACTAAGATTTCGTCCCTGCCAAAGCAAACCAAGTGAGGCATTCTCACATTGTTTAAGTTTTCCTGGGTGTGTTCGGGTTTCATTTGAACGACCACCAACCGGAAGAAGCGCGGTAGCTAACGTACAGTGATTGCCTGAATGTTCGCAGAGGCGCGAAATAGATTGGTCCCGCCATCCTACAGTGCCAAGACCGAGCCAGGTACCCCCTGCCTTCACGGCCTATGGACGTGTTCCCAGGGACGCTTCCTTGACGGGCAGACCTAACCTCTCCCGTGTGCCGCCTCGGACTCATCGTCGTATCCTCTTCTACTCCGCCGAGCCAGATATCAGGGCCGCGGTCGGCGGACCCTACTTGCGCAACTAGAGGACTCCACTGGTGCTCCGGGGTGAGGTTGTACTGACGGCTGCAGGATGGGATATTCAAGTGTGACCTTGACCTGGGTTTGCCAGCCCCGGGTTCGGGGAGAACTGCCCACAATGTAGCACCTCAGTGCAACTTAACTCTAGAACCTTTAGCTTTAGGATTCAGTAAGAAAAACATAGCTGCTGGGTGAACTTTTATGACAAATAATAGTTATTGTATTTGAAAACATATAAGAATTGTATTAATTGACAAACTAAACCAGATATCTGTATGCTTTTGGAGTGACAAACTAAACTTTTAATTTCTTTTTTTCCTTCTTAGGTTCTCAGAACTAAAATTCTAGTTATTTTTCTTTCTTTTGCCTAACATAGATTTAAAGTTGTTATTACCTAATAAATAAGATGCCACTACAGCTAATGGACAGAGACCATTGGCAAAATTAAAATTAAAATGTATATTAAATAAGAAAATATTATAATTATAAGAGACTGATTTGCAACTTGTTAATACCACAGAGAAGTATAATTACATAGGAAAACATAACACTCGAAAACCGCGAACATTCTGCGGTTTTTATTGAGGCTTCCTCTGCACTTGTTTTATTGTAAATAGTTAAGTAAGGATCGATATCTACTCTTTGACAAGAGTGTCGAAGGCGGTAGAACAGTACCAAACCTAACCTAACATTACGTACATATACTAACGTAGATATAAGTAATGTTTAAGTAAACGATGTAGGACAGGCAAGTTAAACTATCGCCGACGGGGTCGAGATTCAAACCCAAGAGCTCTGTGACCAGTAACGCAATTTCCCTCGGCGGCGAAGGTTTGACCAAACCTGTCCACAAATTAGTATCGTAGCAGTGTGAAAGTGTGGTTTGCTAATTTAATAAGAAATACAGATATATATCTTTAAAAAATAAAAAAAAATCATAATATGCTGTGTAGATGTGCTTAGCAAGTCAATCTTCTGTGATATCGAATATCGCTGATACTACGAACCACGAACGAGCAACAATGTGAGATTGTTGATGTCATCACATTGTTGCCTTTTACAATAGCTGTAGAACAGGTTTTGGTGTGCTTTCTTAGATAGCAACATTGATGTGTGTAAAATGCGAGGAAGCTTTGCACGTGTTTGGCAGCACAAAATGGCGGACTTGTTTACCTCGACGTCTTGTCTTGCGAAACACGTACAAAGCCCTAGCTGAGCTTTTTCTCCTGTAAAGGGTATCTGAGCTATGTAACGTTCCATCAGCATTTACTTGCACAAAACCAAAATAAAACAGTTAAAAAAGCATTTAGATGTGTTTTTGGTTCAACAGTGGCCTGTGCACGAAGGGAAATTTACACAAATGTCATTGTTTCTTCAAAAGCAAATATATACGCTTTTCTTTGTCTTTTTATGTAAGGACATAAAGTTGGTTTATCTAAAAAAAAAGGCTAGGCAATGTATTCCTTTATTTATATATTATTTACAAAGGAGGCTATAAAATATCGATCTGCTATATCTTAACTATGATAAAACGTATATAAATGGTTCTGTTTCTGGACAACCATGCATTTTGCTTTCAGGATTACTCAATTCTTCTGCTACAATTACAGATTTGTAGAGCATTGCTGCTCACCTATGCTCAGAATGATACAAAAACTAAATTTCATTGTTAAAGTGTTTCAAAACAGTAACTAAAACTATACTTACTGGTAGATTTCCTAAACACTAAGACTTCCTAACCTATAATTCCTAACAATGGCCAGCAAGCCGTTAAGCTCTAGACGAATTAATACAAATAATGTATGCAAACTAATTCCCGAATTTACTCTACTACTCACAGAACACTTTCAAAGTCCTTGGATTGGATTACGAAACAGAAACTGGTGTGCAAAATACAAACATATACAGAGCAGTAGATATGAAAACCACAGACGGCGGTACAATCGTTATGATTTCTAATTTCACAGGTAGAAGTTGGCACTGCACTTGCGTCAAGGCAATGTTTATTTTGGTGACAAAAATAACCAGTGACCGCGTGAATAAGAAGTTTCTAAAGCTATTTATAACACATGTAAATCTGAACGAGGAGGTTATAAATCCTTCTTTAAAGCATCTAAATTGAATTTCAGAGCTTGTGAATCGAAGAAACGCTACACAGGAATTATAATTAAACTACAGCACTTCCCAAAATTGTTCCTCCATGTGTTGCCTTAGCTTCAAGCTGTTAAAAATTAACAATACAAATAAATAATACAGCCTGTCGTAAGTTTAACACTGTTTCATTTTTTCATATCGGAGTAATTATATCCTGATTCCACTGCGTAAATAATTTATGTATTACGATTCTCATGCACTTTTTGAAACATCTTTTTCCGAGAAGTTGCTATTTTATACTAACATTTCTGAATACCGAATTCAAAAACAATTTCTCCGTAGGTTAATAGTTCATATACAGGAACTCTTTCCAAACAAATTTAATTGGAATAGTTTACACTTGATGGAAATAATTAACACCAACTAATTGTAAGACACGAGTTTCTATTAAGTTGTACTTATAAGTAACTCAAAGTAAAGGAATGTTTTTTTTTTAGTATTTTTACTACTCACCACGTCTAATGCTTTCGGAGCCGCCTGTTCCTTTTATAAGGTATGCCGAACACACGCTGCGGCTGCGCCCTCTTTTTATACTTGTAACAGTGCTGATTAGAAGTTGGTATGGACACAAGTTGCAGACGATTATGACCACCTTCAGCGAGGCTTAGTTTAGATAATTCACTTCCAAAATATTTTATGACTTGCAACATTTGATTTTATAATACATAAAAAAACATTAAAGTAAACTTCATTGCTCCTCCTTCATATTCTGACATAAACGCAAAGCTGCTTTCTTATCACTAAATCGTTAGGTCAGTGCTAACTCAGAATTATCTTAAGCAAATACATTTTCTAAAATTCTCTTTAATTCAGTTTATGTCTCTTTAGCAGGCCTTCTTTGTGCTTACACATACCTACAATTTCCACCTCTTATACGGAGCTACACGCTAGTCCTGAATACCACTTCGATTTTTACATGTAAACTGCTTCATTCCCGGCTCCAAGCCCACCAATTCCTCACCCGGAGCCACACTCACTGAGCCGTCAACTGCTTCCTCCTTGCCGATTCCTTACCACGAGGTTTGGAACGTATCACATTTCTATGTACTTCTGCTCTCCACTACTGTTTCACTACTGCCCCCAGGCCTTGTATTGAATTTTATATAATCCTGCCGGACGCAGTGGATTGTTCCAGAAGTCGAATGTTCTCGATTTTATTTCAGGAACAATATCCAACGGTATATACGCAGTTACATAACGACGTACATAGCAACAAGAAATGATTTCTCAATGACCATATATTATGTTTTGTTACCTTTTACGGAGGAACTGCTCTCTGAAAAGCTTGGTTCATTCACATTCCAAAACACAATATGAAACACTTTCACATCGGACATTTCTCCATGACAGGTTATCTTAATCCACTTAAACATATTACTGCCAGACGTTCCCTTCAGCATTATCAGACAACTTTCCCCAAAAATGTTCAGTGACCTTGCATACACTTTGATATCTTTAACATAGAGACAAACCCTCACATGTTTCTCAGCATCCTCAGTGCTGAATATCATCTCCTTCCCGAAACGCTCTTCATTCCTTCCCTTCCTGATCATCTTGCTTCTATACCAATTTGTAAAGTACTTTGGATTTTATATTATATTCAAGTTATGTCGATGCAGAAGACCCATTAAGAGAATGTGCGCTACTGTTTACTTTTTCTGTCAGTTCATAAATTTGATGTCAAGGTTTCACAATAATGAGAACTTCGGAGTTCTATACAAGAAAGAAGAAAAAAAAAGAATTGATTTGTTACATTTACATGACTAACATATCCTCTCAAATTATTGTTATGAAAGCTTACTTTTCTATGTCCTTTATGCTAATCAACAGAAACATTTGCAAAAATTACTTTATCAACGATTTTCCGATAGAGACAAGAAGATACAAAAGGCTGAAGCAATAGCTAAATGTATACAAACAGGTCGCTATGTACTGACAGCAATTATATTATTCCACGACCAAGAGAAACAAACGATTACCACCTCAGATTTCAAAAACAAATCTTAAAATATAAATAAGTAATAACAGATTTCTAGAAAATGTTCTCGTAAAGTGTATATTTCAATGAGATACATATTTGTGTGTAGTGCCTAAGCATTTGTTTTCCCTGTGATTTACAAGCTATACAAAAGTATACAAATTCATTCCTAAGAACTTTGCAAGTTATTCGTAGAAAATTTAAGGTTTACATTTTGTTGGGCGAATATTTCATACGTATCTGAATATTTGAATTAAAATCAGCAGAGTCATTTTTGAGAAACATAAGTAATTAGGAATATTTAAATGTAAGGGATGGAAACATATTTCTGGAAATCTTTGTGTGGCATCTTCGTAAAGACGAACTCAAATATTACATTTAGTACTCATCTAGCTTTCAGTTTTTATATTTGTTTCGTACTTGAAGTAAACAAAAATAATAATGCATTCCTTTCGAAAAATTGAACACCGAAATTTAACTTGAAATATGCTTTGAAAATAATTTTAGAATAGGCATCCTGTCTATGGACAGCATAACTACCAAAAACAAAATTCCGATTAAATACCAAGATTTACAACAACGCGACACGAAGATGTAAAAATAAATCCTACTATTCTAAATTACTCTTTAAAAGGACGTTTTGTCGTTCATTGTCCCAGCGATCGATTTCTGTTTCTCGGGAGCAAGCATGGCCTCCTTAGAAAGGGAAGTAAAGCCCGTAGTCTTTTGTCGCAGATTTATGACACGAAAAGAATCTCAAGCTTAATAAAGAGGCACTTTAAAATTCAATATACAATGGGATGCTGAGAACCACAGTAGTTAAAGTTTCCATAAATGAATCCTCAACTTCAATTCACTTTTTTTTTTTTTTTTTTTTTTTTTTTGAAATGCTGCAAAAGTTATGACAAATAAAACATATTTCCTGGGTTTTCTGGAAACAGGCTTTAAAGTCATCTTCATTCTGAATGATGACTGCATAGATAAACCAAACCGTAAGAGATCAAAGTTTACTGGAAAGATGGAAAGATAGAGTCAGACTGAAAAATCCAATGCCATAGCCGGGATTTGAACCACGGATCTTCTGGTTGCCGTCCAGCCGCTCTGACCCTTGAGCTACTAATTTTTTTTTAATTTACGTCCTCCAACGTTTAGTCATATCGGACGATGAACGGAATGGGTTAAATGGTGCTCAAATGGGCTCGGGGTACATGGAGCTTAGAGTTACCCGACATTCGTCTTTCAGGATAAGGGAAAACCCTGGAAAAACCTTACCCAAGTAACTCACGCTGACCGAGATTCGAACTCGGGACCTCTTGAACGTGAGGCAGACACGCTACCGTCTACGCTACCGAGGTGGGCATTTGAGCTACTATGGCCAATGTGCCGACATGACATTAAATTCTCCAACTGACTCGTGTATTTACCGGTAAACCACTTAGGAGTTCTCATAAACACATGAGACAACTACCTTAATGGCGACTTACTAAGCTGTAAGTACTTTAAGGCCCGGGCTTTATAGTTAACCACTATTAGGTCAATTAATGGAATGCCGTCCAGAAAACCTGAATAATTTTGGAGAATTTAATGTCATGTCGGCACGTTGGCCAAGTAGCTCAAGGGTTAGAGCGGCTGAATGGCAACCAGAAGATCCGTGGTTCAAATCCCGGCTATGGCATTGAATTTTTCAGTCTGACTCTATCTTTCCATACTTTAGCCTACACACGGCCAATGTGAAAGAACAATTAATTCCCATTAAAAGTTTACTGCATAAATATATAGACATATGTCAAATACATATTTTGTAGAGATATTCCTTGTTGTTTGTCTTAATTCAACAATATTTGTTCCTGTCTTATCTCTTAGCTATGCAAAGAGAATATGACAAGACCATTACATAGAGACAAGCTCTTAAAATATTTGGCTGTTGCTCAAGTCTACCCACATTCCACTTTTACATAATTAATCTTCTAAATTTCCTCTAGAAAATTTTTTAAGCCGTTAATTCTATTTTTATAAATGTGAAAACATAGCATGGAGTTTAAATGTTCACTACTTTAAAGATATACTTTGAATAACATGTTTATGGTATTAACCATTTTCGGGCTGGATATTTGCTGTTTATCGTTCTAATTTATAGGTCCCTATGAGTAACTCCGATGAACTCTGGTCAGGTTTCGTTGCGAGCTCGTTGGCTAGGGTTAGCAGGCACGGTATATTCCATTGAAACATGAATCACGCTTTAAATAATTCTCACAGCTGCAACCAAAGGAAACATTTTGCACTGAGAAGTATTTTAGTCGGGAGCACATACGAAGGCGAATCTGGGTAAAAGAAACAGATACAGTGCAGTGTCTCTTTCCTTCATTCTCGCTTGCTATGCGCGGGCAGGTCACGTGACTTAGGCCCGTGCTATTGTACAAGCGCCACTCAACCGCCTTTGTGTGTGATTCCCACAATACTAGTATAGCACATCCACGCTCTATTAGAAATCTATTTTTTTGCATTTTAACAATCACACAGGTGATTTTGTATAGCAAGGATGGTCCTGCAAAATACATCTTACGCATTAATCTCATAGTTGCCCATATCTGGCTGTAAAATTCTTGAAGAGCTAGGCCTCCAAATAGAAGCTATCTGTATTTTATCTTAAAAACCAATTTCCCTTCGTGCACAAGGCACATTTCGACACTAAGGAGACCCTCCCCCCTCAGCACCACAAACAAAAGGTAAGCGTATCACAACACATCTCGCCATGTGGGGAAACAAGCTGTCTTTTGTTTACTGCCTATCATCCTTCAGTGCTACCAACACAGTCGCTGCAGTAAAGCATCTCAGCACAGAAACTTAGTATTTAATTATATGCCAATTTTAATACTTAAAACAACATAAAACTACTATGCATTAATACAAAGCACGTACCTATGTCTAAAAACCCCAGAAAATAAATTAAAGGAATGGTTATTACAACCATTCAAGTTATATTATCTTCATTGATGTCATAGATACGTGCATACACTATTTGCAAAACGAGGAACTAGCCAATAAATGGTGTGGCAGTCTTGTATTTCTTAAGATTATTTGCTCTATAGTATCTACCTTTCTAATTACCAGTATCCTGTTAATAATTTTCACTTCCTGTCCTTAAAATTGGAGTTGTGAAAATGGATGTTAGGCCTGACTACGTTACTGGGAAGTGTTGGAAGTTTAGTTAGCACAGAACTACATTTTAATATACATATAACAGTTTGTAACCTGTTTCTTTATACATCTGGAAACTTTCACCCTTGATTCATATTTTGAGTAACATGAAATAAGTGGTTGCAGCATTTCAAGCTTTAGTTGGCATCTTCTGGTAGGTAAGGGTAATGAAATGTAACTTCATTTTATTTGGATATACTTTAAACATTACTGGTGTATTTTGATAGATAATTTGCCTTAACAGCACAACAAATGAAAGTTGTTCATAGTTACCAACCTAAACTAGTGTACATATAGTGCGTAAATTTTCTTTGGTGAATTTCTTTGGTAGAAAAGTACATATCAGGGAAACAATAACGATCACTTACCAATGACGCCCCAACGGCCAATAGGAAGTATTTAGTAATTGATTCAGGATGCCCAAGCTCTGCAAAAGCAGTCCATGACAACTGTTGCCATAAAGCTCTCTTGTTAGTGTAGTTGTTTGGAATTGAGATTGAGTAAAACTTTAATATTCACATTTTTTTTAATCTGTTGCCTTACGGCTTTAGTTTATGTCTGAAAACAAAGGGCCCCTTATTTGATCGACATTCTTCAACAAGATAGAGTATATTAATGGACATTATGTTTTATCCGGAAAAAATATATTATGCTAATTTCTTCCAGCCATTCCAGTGGTATTTAAAATAATGAATTGCACACGTAAGCTACAGAATTATATATTACGACATAATTTTCGTCAAAAAAAAAAATAAAAGTTATTTATATAATCACATTAATGTAGATTATTAATTGTAAGTTCACAAATTTTGTCGTAGTTTTGCTGTCAAAGACGTACCCGAATGTCATGGTGGTAGGTTTTGCAAAAACAAACGTATTACAAATGTCTGGGTGGAATTCAGCTTTCCGACTCACTTTTAGCTTACCAATCTTGGGAAGGTCTGATCTCTGAATTAATGAAAGAAAACTTTGTAAAACAATCAATGAAAATGTTAAAATGTGTCTTCAAATGTTTACACTTTTAAGAAAACAATTTCACTATTCTGATAGTGTAGGAAAGGATTAACACAACTTTTATATAACTATCTACATCTTATAACTTCGATAAACTTAGCAGACAACTTTTTTTCAAGTGAAATCACGTACTCAGGTCTTGTGTACCCTTCAGATGTATGAAAATATGCTGTGAAAGTTACTCGCTCATCTAGTATGTAAACTGAGAGGTAAGGTACCGTTTTCACAAAATACACATTCTGCATCCACTATTAGCAACTGACTTTGTAGAGGTTGATACTGAAGTTAAGTACCATGAATATTTAGCACAAGAAATCGCCTGCAGTCGATGTGCTCTTCGGTTTAAAGTTTCTAGTGACATAATATAGAAAGATTAGGGCAGAGAAATATAAATAAATTAAAAATAACAATTGTTGAAGAAAAAACTGACACATTAGAGCAGTATAACGAAGTTTGGGATAATGGACATACCTTAGCTTCACTAAAATATAATAATACTCCAATGGGGATAGATGCCAAAAGGAATATCAAAGCAACCCTCTAAAATCACATTCCGTAGGCTAAATTTCCATCACCATTTGAAGTAGTCTCTGGAAATCCTAAGATTCAAGGAACTGTGTACTCTTAAACTGCCGATCACACTGACGGTTTATCTCCCTTAACGATAGACGATGCGCCAAGCCCACTTTGGTCCATCGTCTTGCTAAGTCAGGCCCAACATTACTGACCCCTCCACCTGTATGTGGTCTGTGCAGACGCCGAGACACTACGTGGTGACAGACACTGTGGACAGGCCTCGACGTGCTGAAGAACAGTACTCGTACTCCTACACGAATGAGTCGACGTCCTCATCCTTGGGAAGCGGCGTGCCTACTCGCAGCTACTCCAGTTCCAGCGAGAGAGTGTCTCGTGCCACTGGCTCAGGACCTGGCAGTTACTCATACAACGTGGAGCGCTCCTCACGCAGCTCTGACTACCCAGGATCCTACCACTCATCCTACTCCTCCACTACTTCCGGCAGACTGCCCCATGGCACCACTTACCGCCACTACTCTTATCGTGTCTAAACCTACTCACTAAATACCTACCGTCTTACCAGATTTAGTTTCCTTTCAGCACTCAACCTTCAGAAATCAAGCTTCATGTGACGTTTGTCTTCTTAATACTTTGGATGATTTGGTCACTTTTTCCTTAATTTTCGCATACCAAGCTTGACATAAGCCTTAATATTTGTTATAAATATGTGTTTTTGCCTCTCTAAATATTACCTATTAAAATGTGCACAATAAAAGTGACATATTAAAGATAACCAAGTTCATGAAAACCTGAACTGAAACAAATGACTCTCTGATAATTCTTTACGTTAATACTTGCCTATTAATTATTAGATATTGCAACTATTTTGGGTCAAATTGGAAAAGAACGTTAAGGAAAATTATTTAACTAGGTAAGCATTTTCGAGGACTCTAATTCAAAACTCCATAATATAAAGGAATTTTTAAAATTAAATAATGTAAATATTTGAAACGGAAATATCCAATTTGAAATTGAAATATTTATTGGAACCTTTTTAAATTGATCACGAGTTATGATAAAACAAAATTCAAACCATTTTAGAAAACAAAGTGTTAAGAAAATAAAATAGTTTCATGATTTCAAAAGTTTAGTAAGCATGTCACTGTAAATTACTAAGAGTATTAAAATAATGGATCTTAAGCTTAACATAGCAAACTATTCAAAATCTAATATCGTATCTAAAATTTTATTTACAAAACAAACCACTGATTTGTTTGTATGCAACTTAATCGTCAGTAAAAGAATTCTTTTATAGAAAACGATACCTTTGTACTTTGCAGGTGACTCAAAAATATATAAATATATTTTCCCTAGGCATATATTAACGTTAATAAATGTCAATGTTTCTGTTGTATATGACTTAACACCGCAAAAATACTTGAATGCTGGAAAGTCTTATGAATGAAAGCCAAATTATTTAAATAACTTTACCATTACTTATAAATATATACCTTAACCTGATCTAATTTCCTAAAACTCTAGATTTTCTCCAAATTCACCAGCACATCCCTCTCCAGCATGCTAAATATTTCTTAATAGTGTGTCTCAGTAACTATTTGGCTTTTTCAGTATTTTTGAACTAAGGAGTGTTGTTTATATGTTTAAGTGCTGCCAGTAATTAGAAGCATTTAGAACGTGTATTATATGTTGTATTGCACAAGACGTGTCGCCGCATTATTAACACGGCTAGTTGACAGACAGCTGTTTCCCCACGTGGCGTCCCATGCAGTTCATGACTAATGAGAGACCCTGTCTTCTGTTCTTCCCCGAAACCCTGTCCTTTATGCGCGTCCCATTGCTGCCACCACCAAAATTATCTGGAGAGCAGAGCAGCAGATGGCCTCGACTGTATGGAATGGGCAAGGTAAGTATTTCAGTGTGGCAACTGGCTCAGTGTTGTGATTATTGTGCTGTACGCTCTAACTGCAAGATCATCGACATCACCATTTTGTTTTATATTGTCATCAGAGTTTCAACAACACCAGTATTGTTTTATAAACAAATCTGACACATCATCTGAAAAATGTAAATAATTCTGCTGTTTTAATAAAAATGCTTTTACCAATTAAGCCAATGTTTCAGTTAATAAATATCAATACACAAACAACTATAATTGTATTTACTCTTTCATTTAACCTACTTTTTCATTTCATCACGTTATGGCATAAATCCGCAAATATTTTTTTTTTTATAAATAAACTATCTAAAAATAAATGACTTAAGTGACCTTTGCAACAATATCGCAGTTTGTCATTGAGATCTTCCCAATGAAATTACAAAGTGGATACTTTCAGAATAATAGGATAACAAAACAGAGACAGAATATGAAATTCAGTGAAACTGTAATGCGAGTACAAAATATTACATTTTTACACCAACAAAAAAGTACGAGTACTGTGTTACGTCACACACTAGCAAGGCATTGATCGATAAGTGTAACTTGTTAAAAGCAATTGCTCCTTTTGCAAGAAAATATAGGTTATGTTCGGTAGATAGTGTAGGTAAACCTGAGCTGTCACGATATGTGGATAATATGTAGAATAAAGATGAAACTATAAGGCAGTTTATTAAAGAGCCCGATAAATATTTAAAAGAACTAAAAGAAAGTTGTTTAGAATTTGAGAAATCTAATAGAATGTGATAACGAGCGGGAAATATATCAATAGATTCTTACAGCAGATACAGAGAATTTAAAGCATGGAACAAAACCCTTAAATCTGTATTTGACAGTGTTATTGGGACTTGGTAAATAACTTCCATGGGTAAACATTATTAGTGTAATAGAACATCTGACACTATTTACTCGCTGGTTTATTTGTTAAACTCACTCATCTAACCTCTCGTGACCTGTTTAAAACTTCTTTGATGTTTATGCATATGGGTTCATGACATATACACTTTCATACTCGTGTGCTATTAAAGCTAAATTAATTAACGTTACGTTGTGAAAAGAGGTCATTCAGCCTGATTTAACACGCAACACTCGTCCTTTGCTTGTTGGTTTACTCAATGTAATTAAAATGTGTGCAATGTTTCTTCACAAATAATATTTTATACTCTGAAAATATCCTATGTAATGCAGAAATATCTCTCTGGTATCTATACACACAACCTACAAAATAAGAAGTACAAAAATTGACATCGAGGCATTAAAAGGAGATTTTATTGCGTTTCTGTTCAAATTAGATTCTCAAGAGAACATAGTAGCTCTTTGATGTACTAAAAGTATGATAAATTACAACTCTGCTACAGTCGCTATTTAAATTACTTTGAAAAAACAGAAAACGAAGCTCGCTTTGCAAAATTCTGTAACATTCCAAGTGTCTGATGTTAACAGCTTAAGAAAGAATCGTTGGAAACCCCCGGCATTAGCAGGATGTTTGTGAAAGAGCACAGAAAATATCTGGCAGAAATTCAGCGCTTACGTAACCGGTGCCAACCTTGCGAAACCAAAATTCTACGCCGCATGTTTATGCACAAGTTGCCAAATCTTGCCCGCATTCTATCAATAGAATCCGCCTGGTTTACACAAATCATCTTTTGGCGTGCTGTGTGCAAGCTGCGATTTCTTGAGCAGTTAATGGGCGATTCCTAGCCGTCTTAATTAGCGACACCGCTTATGTAACACCCAATTATATGTGTATGAGATTGTAAAATTACCAGGGAAGAATCTTGCCTTTGTCTCTACCGAAACAGAGCTGATTATCCGGAAGCTTGAGGAACATTGACGAATTTCAAAGAGAAGTAAAATTTGCAATCGACTTCCTTCGTAGAACCAAAGCATGCTGTAATAAACCGAGAATAATGGAATGATATAACAACATTTTTAATATCACAGGTGTACGAGTGTACGTGTAATTGCTTTTTTGCAATATTTGATTTATAAGTTAATTCTTGTTAACACATATTTGGTTGTGTAAGCTCAATTTACAATTCATTTGTCAATTGCCATGGCAACAAGGATGAAACAGGTTCTAGTTTTACTGGCCATCAATACTTACGGTAGCAATAGGAAATGACGTAATACTCAACAGCATAACAACATAAAAAATAGGTTATTAATGAATCTTTAGCAAAATACATAAACTTAGAACTATTTATTGATTGAAATATCAAATGTGCATTGGGCATGTATTTAACATTAAAAGGCGATATAATTCATTTTCTTTCTTCAGTACATCTTGAGATGGAACCTGGGTTTTCACATGAATTATACAAATTATTAGGCCTAACAGAAGCAACACTAGTAGATGCTTCATGAGATGGAAAACTTTGTAAAGTTCAACATATCTTTCCTTTGACTTCGCTGGTAAAAGTCAAGCGATCCTAGATCCGCAGTTTCTTGAATAGAAATGTCGCTCATTTTTATAAAATTTTACTGCTTTATAATAACCATCAAAAATGGAAAGATTCAATTCGGCTACATAAACAACTAACCTATCAAGACATGTGTTACTTCAATTAATCCATTAACAAAAGAATGAATAAGCCAGGCTTTGTCCATATAATTCAGATGTAGCTTTTCATTTGTTCACATTTCAATTCATTTTTTTATTTGTTCCATTTATACCCCGCCTTTAACTGCAATGGTTACATTGGCGGCCGTTCTCCTTTGGAACATATCGAAGGTGTTAACTCGTATTCGTTGGGTTTTAATCATTAGATCACGCACTCATTCGCACTCTCATTCATACTTCCAGACTCTGAGAAAGATGAGGAATTATCTTGGTCGGAGTAAAGTCCCCACCCCGGGAATCGAACCCGGGACCCCTAGCACACCAGGTAGGTGCCATCCTATTTTTTCCTAATGTCTAATATAATATAGAAAAGCAATTTTGACCGCCTTGGCGCGCCGTGGCTCCGTGGTTAGACTGCTTGGCTCTCACTAAGGCGGCCCGGGTTCGATCCCAGGCGAACACAAAGTGAGATTTGTGATGGACAACACGGCGCTGCGGCGGGTTTTCTCCGGGACCTCCGGTTTCCCCCGCCATCTCATTCCACCGGTGCTCCATCTTCATCTCATATATCATGTGTCGGTGCCGTATGTAGTAAAATCGGGAGTTAAACACTACACACATTTCATTTCATTTGACCACCTTTTACGGTTTATTTAAGTAATGCAAAAAGTAATTGGTAACCACGAAATGTAAGTTACTTATCAGGGCCTGATATTCCCAATATGCATTTTCGACCTGATCAGCATCACTTATGGCTCTTAGTACATAATATAGCTACTATTTCAGAAATTATTACAATGCACTCTAAAGATTTCTAAATAACTAAAAAATGAAACTAATATGTGGTTAATATTATCTTTGGTATCGTGCCTAAATTACCATCTGACGACTGGTCATTAATCTACACACAATCACTCACTCACTTTGCTATCTCTTCAAGATTATTTTTAGGCATATAAAAGTAATTCGTCTAGAAATTTCAGTTTATAAATGATCCATTAAATTCAAACAAAGACAACTAAAGTTATACATACAAAACAAACATGTACAAATAAACTCTTTAGATGAAATTATTTTAATAACAATTTCCATTATAAACATTAAATCAGCTGTTAATATTATGATTCACTCTTCATTATTTTTCGTTCTGTCACTGATGAAGATTTACATTTGAAAGCAACGATAGTGTGTCATTGCATTGCAGCTTTTGACTTCAAAATACGATGTAAAAATTACACGAAAGGTAAACTTCAATCTTCAAGTGAGGTGTTTTCTTATAATCTTATGTACTAGCTCTAATGTATTACCAAAAATAGCCCAAAACATAGAGTAATTTGAATACATTAGCTCCGCATTTTGTTATGCCACATAACAACAATAGAAGAAAATAACATTCATAGTTGAAAGAATTGATATACTCTTTGTAAGTTAATTTTGGTCAAGCAATATTTTTAAAAAGAAAAAATTAATCACATATCGGGAATGAAATTAGATTCTCCAGAGCAGACAATGAAAACAGTGCAACTGTCGTCAATGGAAGCTCCGAGAGGACCAGTTAGCAAGAATTCCGATCAAGAGGAGCTTCAACATCGATAGTATCCGAACTGTTGGAATTTTTCCAATTAATTTGTTTCGATTGTGACAAAACTCCAGTACTGCAAGTATCTTTGCTATTTCAATTAATTTATTGAGGTAAAGTTAGAGAGTATAAAGCAATGAACATCGCACGCTATGAACATTTCTTTTTTGCCCATTTTGATGTTTAAACTCCAAAGGTATCGTTTAAATGTAAAACCCGTGTAGTCTGCGACTTTAATATCTGATTTTCGTGTATCTTTTCAATTAAAGATAATTCTCATTATGCAAATTTTCGTCCATTACTTTCAGTTTTTTTTCACATTCTTTGAAAGGAGGTGAAAAGATTAAATAGTCTTTTTTCCTTAAATCAAGCATAGGTTTAGTTTAGAATTTCAATACTTTTAGCACATTATTAGAAAATTCAAAGTGTTACACACTTAAACTATTTCATTACAAGAAAAACTATAAACCTACACAATTTTTGAAAGTTCAACATAATCAACAACTGCAAATTTCTGGAGCTTATAACTTTAAATTTTTCTATGTTTGAGATTTAATATAATATTCAATTTGCATTTATAAAATTATTTTTATGGAAGGACGAGTATGCGAAGCAACATACATGTCCTAAGCTGAATAAACCTAAAATAAACATTTAAACTTAATTACTTTAAATTTGTAAAAATTAGTTATTTCAATACATAGTACCCTTAAAACACCAAAACAATCACCTTGAAGATAATTTGATGTCCATTATAGTGTGATTTCACATATTACTTCATCTTCAATGGTTACATTTGGTTTACAAATTATTTTGCGGAATTATCTTCACATTAAAAACGCAAAAATCCTAATATCACGTTTACAGTATTAATTTCAGTAAAAAGTGATGAAGCTATTACAACTATTCTAATGTAAAACATCATAATTCTAGACCTCACCCCGGTTTTCGGATGAAAAATTTGTTTACACTTAGAAGTTACTTATTGTGAAGTAAATGCCATTAAGAAAGGTAGAGTAATTCAGTGACATAGTCTGGATTTGAACCACGGATCTCCCTTCTCCGTCCGGTTGTTCTAGTCACTGAGCTACCATACTTACGTGCCAGTGTGACATTGCATCTGCGGGTCGGTTGGAGAATTTGTTGAATTGTGCACAGCCATGTTAGCTCAATGGTTAAGAGCAACTGGACAGGGATACGAAGATCCGTGGTTCTAATTCCGGCTGTGAAATTGAATTTTTCTGTCTGACTCTACCATTGCAAACAAGCCCTATACACGAATAGTGTGAAAGAACAATCAATTTACAAAATAATTTTCCATGTTACAAAATCGCACTCTGTGAAAGACATATAGTACATCAGTTCTTAATACCCCCCAAATTTCTAAACTAGCTTCTAAGGAACATAAAGTCTTCCTCCATTATTACAGTGAAGCCTGCAGTAATACTTTATTTTCTGGCATATATATTTTAGTACATCGGAGTAACTGGCGTATTAACGTAGAGACACACTTATAAAAACCACGTGGGCTACTTTACATCAGAGAACATCAGCAGAATATCGACATCTAAAACACAACTTTAAAACATTCTGTGTGAAGACGAAAGATATCATATGCATATTTCTGTGTTTGCTTTGCAAACTGCATCTATTTTATTTGTTATTTATATGTTATTATGTTACGTACAAGTGCTGTAACATTTTCTTTTTCAGCAAATAAAACATGTATAATGTACTATAACAATGATATGTCATGTAATGATGTGCTTAACAGTTTATTGTTGTTAATGTAATAATTATCTGTTCAAATTGTAATGATAACATTTGCTGCTGCTATTGCTTAACTGCTCATAAATTATTCATTAACACTTTAATCATATTCAATATAGGTTCTAACAGATCTTGTTCTTAACTTTCTCTTGTAGCAACTATGTACGATATAACTTTTGTTTAACTTTTGATAACTTCACAAAGATGTTCGTTTATTGTTTAAAACTTTTAAATACCTAACAAGAAACACTAAACTGCTAAGCTATTTTTGCTCAATATATTTTGAATATGTAGCAACAATACATCATTTTTGTAAACAGAATGATCAGCAAAACAAATGAATGTATCTTTTTCTTTTCAATAAAGTTTATTGTTAAGAACTGGTGGATGTTTTGTGGATTTTTCCTTCAATATAACTTCAGTTTTTGCTTAAAAGCTTTTATGAGTTTTCCATGAACTAGAAACAACGAGTATTTCTTTCAAGGTGAGAATCAGATTTACTGTGAAAGGTATCAGCAATATATTTTTTCTATATTATAAATGTTTATTTTGGTACTACCCTTTGTACTTCTTTTTCAACTCATTTTTTCATCACTTTGACAAGAAAGAAGTATGCAGGTTTGTAGAAGATCTGCGTTTCTCCAACATCCTCCCTTAGTCAACGTGTATTCATTGATGATCTACTTCCAATAGTTGAGCATCAGAATACTTTGAGATAAAAGCCAAACAACACTTCACTTGCTGCTTTTCGCTACTTCAATAGAAATATTGCTATTTTCTTAACAATACCTGCAGTAACTTCTTAGAACATTTGAAGGAATTCTCGTTGATTCTTATGTACACTAGTTTAAGTTTTGTATTTTGTGTTTTATTAGCACAAGATATTTGTATTTTGAGAAAGCAACGACATTTTTTTATTCTCAGAGCTAATCAAACATTTTATTCTGGATTCTCACAAAGTTGAAATATTTAAGCAAGTGGATTCCAAATAACGGTATTTAATATTTCAACGGGCCCCCTTAAAACGATTTTGTTAGTTCTGCGTTAACAAACTCGAATACTACAAGTAACCAACTTGTGAACATTTATCGGAGATACGTATTCCATTTCACTACAAAGGGCGTTTATGTAGCGAAATCAAACGAAATCAAACAAAATCAAAATTTTCAAAGACCATTTCATATTTGTGTAAAAATTTGGAAATTAGTTATTATAATGGTAGGAGTGTATGATTAAAACCGAATATATTTACTTAATAAAAATATAATTCAAAATTTTCACAGATTTGTGCCCTTAAAGACACTGGGAAGTACTGGAAGAGCAGAAGTCGCAGTTTTAGCGAAATCTGAGGCTTTTTGTTTCTTCAGAATCACAACTAAAACGAAATACAAATATTTGAATAGTTTGAGGTTGTGCTTTATTAAAATGAAGGGAACAATTTATGTGGACATTCCATGCAATTAGATATTGTTTAAAAAGGAAATATAGTTCCTGCATCGATAGCAGAACTTGATATATTCACTCAGGCTGCTTAAAGTAGAGAATTTGTGCTTTCAAAATATAGGGCTGAATGTCCAAAACATCAAATGACTTTCAAAAATTAAATAATTATCATTTTGACATGCTATGATAAAATGCATTGAAGAAATGTTATCACTACGTATATACGAGTATGTAATTATTTTGAAGAGAGGGGTTTATAAGAATAATAATACTAAAATGAACATTAGTATTCTAAAATGATTTGCCAGTACCCTAAATGACAAGTATAAAAGTTGTAAGAATAAAAGCTAATAATATTATAACTTTATTTCAGTACTTCCTACAAAGGGAACTTCGCTCTATGATGTAAGCATTGTTGGCAGATACGTAAAAATTTATTTTATAAGCTGCAATTCTGCTACGCATTTCTTCTTATTTTATCCTAATTTATGTAAGTAAAATGTTTATTATTCATTGTTCTTCAAAGTATTCACGTTTATTTTAATATCTCTGATAAAATAGCTGAAAAAATATAAATTTATTGTGAATGTTTTAAGCATTTTCTTTTGAAGCTAAACTATCTCAAGAAAGAATGCATTTTTTGCAATTTGATCACGTAATTGACATGCAAGTTTAAAAGAAGGATTACTTTAAACATTTTAACATATGAAGCATTACATATAAGACGATAGAATTAATTATTTTAAATCAGTAGCTTGAGAGCTAAAATACATATTGTAACAAGACTGCTGGAGCACCCTGTACCAGCTGCGAACGGAAGGTAGGGGAGGACAGCGTTAGCCACGCCCTTCCCTCGTTTGTCTTATAGTGGTGACAGCCAGTGGTCGGAAAGAAACATAATTGTGCGTCTGTTTTCCTTCCACCTGGTTCTCGATCTTTCTGTTACTAGAACAATCTTGCAAACACCAGTAGTCGGGATATTCCTATATAAAGAGGGACAGACAGACAATGTGAGTCAGTTGTTGTGCTTGGTTGAGTTAGTCAGTCAGTTGTTGGTTTGAGAGTGTGAGCGAGAAGACAGTCGCAGTTCTTGGTGTAAGAGTTAGTCAGTGACGTGTTAATGAACGAGAAGATTGTGCAACGGGACTGTACGAACTGTGTATGAGTATCGGAGTTTATGTAATCGCGAGTACAAGTGAAGTTGCAACGGACGAACTGGTAAATTGTAATTGTGTGCAGCAAGTAATTTTGTGTAATTGGCAAGTGTTAAACTGTAAGTCGGTGGAAATAAAGAACATTGTTGAGTGGTGTAATTGGACTTTTTATTCCACGAACCCACAAGAAGTGGGATATAACACAAAGTCACACTGGTGTCAGGAAGCGGGAAGATAACATCACCGAACATTACAACCATGGACGCGGCATTGGAAAAAATTTTGGAGAAGATGATGGAAATGAAGGCCGAACTAATCGGGAAGATGGAAGAAATGAAGGCCGAATTAACAACGGAAATAGAAGCGGCAAATAACAACCTGGCCGCAAAGATGGAAGAAATGCAGGCCGAATTAACAGAGAAGCTGGAGACTAGAAATAACCTGGCCGCGGAACTGAAACTAATCAGGACGGCTAGGGACAACATCGCCGAGAAGATGGAACAAGTGAAGGCCGAGTTAACCACAGAAATGAGAGCAGCGAACGGCAGTCTGGCCACGGAAATGAAGGTGGCGAACGAGGCTTTCGCCGCAAAGTTCGAGGAACGGTTGGCCGACGTGAGGGATGACGTCACGAACCTGGGCAAGCGGAAGGGTCAAGTAGACGACCGCCTTAATGATTTAGAGGAAAAGGCCGACAACATCGCAAAACCCCTCACCCGCCTGACGGAGGAAAACCGGCCTTATGTGTGGACGGAGGACGCCGAAGATGCTTTCCAGCACCCGAAGGGGACCCTGTGCAGTGCTTCAATTTTGGGTTTCCCACAACCGGGTGGCGCCTTCATTGTGGACACCGACGCCAGCGACCATTGCATTGGAGGTGTCCTATCGCAGATCCAGGACGGCCACGAGCGCACAAGAGTGGAAGAGAAGGAGCGTGCCGCAGCAGTCCGAGTAGTTGTGGCAGTGCCTGCTGAAGGCTGGGATAGCGCAGGCCTGAGGAGGGAGCAGCTGGCGGACGCAGACTTGGGGCCACTCTTGAGGGAAGTGGACGCAGGGACGAGACCGACCTGGGAGGACATCGCACCGAGGAGCGCCACCTACAAGTCGCACTGGGCCCAATGGGACTCGTTGAAGACCAGAGAGGGCGTGCTGTTCCGGGTATGGGAGTCACCCGATGGGAAGGCGCGGAGAGGACAATTGGTACTTCCCCGGAGCAAGGTCCCGGAAGTCTTGGAGGAAGTGCACGCCGGTACTTCAGGAGGACACCTGGGAGCGAACCGAATGATTCACAAACTACGGCAGCGCTACTTCTGGCTGAGACTCCGAGCAGATGCTGGTGGTACACCTGGACCGCCTCGCACGCTGCGATGGGGCTGTTCGGGGCGAACAGCTTTGAGAAGGGAGCAGTGTAACAAGACTGCTGGAGCACCCTGTACCAGCTGCGAACGGAAGGTAGGGGAGGACAGCGTTAGCCACGCCCTTCCCTCGTTTGTCTTATAGTGGTGACAGCCAGTGGTCGGAAAGAAACATAATTGTGCGTCTGTTTTCCTTCCACCTGGTTCTCGATCTTTCTGTTACTAGAACAATCTTGCAAACACCAGTAGTCGGGATATTCCTATATAAAGAGGGACAGACAGACAATGTGAGTCAGTTGTTGTGCTTGGTTGAGTTAGTCAGTCAGTTGTTGGTTTGAGAGTGTGAGCGAGAAGACAGTCGCAGTTCTTGGTGTAAGAGTTAGTCAGTGACGTGTTAATGAACGAGAAGATTGTGCAACGGGACTGTACGAACTGTGTATGAGTATCGGAGTTTATGTAATCGCGAGTACAAGTGAAGTTGCAACGGACGAACTGGTAAATTGTAATTGTGTGCAGCAAGTAATTTTGTGTAATTGGCAAGTGTTAAACTGTAAGTCGGTGGAAATAAAGAACATTGTTGAGTGGTGTAATTGGACTTTTTATTCCACGAACCCACAAGAAGTGGGATATAACACAAAGTCACAATATGGAATGAAATTTGAAATTGCTATATGATTTACTCAAGACAAATAAATTTATTTTAGAACTTAATTGACTGAAAACTTTAATAAAATAGGATTTCCAGTGGGTTAAAAAGTGAAGTGAGCTTTCTCTAGAGGGCCGTGTCACATACAGACGGAAGGAACCCAATTACAGGATAAAAACCTTAGGGACCATATAATTAGTAACATGTGAGTGTAAAAAACTAATTAGGTCATAGAAACGTAACTGCTTAATTTGATGTTCAAGCTGAATATATGTTGCTTCTTAAGCACAGATCTATTAACGAGCTTATAAGTTTAAGAAAAAGGGTGTTTAGAATCCACTGGCGAGTATAAGGCTGTGTGAGAACTCCAGAAGAATGCTAAGGCACTAACGCTTGCAAAGTCGATCCCGCGATGCTCTAATGCTATCTATGTTGCTCTCTGTCTGCACAAAACGCCAATAGCAGCTTATGCACTAACGAGCTCGTCAACACTAACGTGCAACACTAACACGGTAACTGAGCTACATTAACGTGGTGAGCGATGCACAGGGCCAGACTTACCACCACATGATCCCGTACGTGGCTCACATGAGGCTCACCCCGGTTAGCGCTCCAGTTCACACCACGAGGGTGAGACCCAGCATCATCCTGGCCGAGATCGACCGTATCCAGCACAAGATGCGACCATCACTCTCCTACCAGCCCGAGGAAGACTTCCTCAACAGCAGATCCATCATGGTAAGTTTGTCAACAAACCCAACCTTTCTACACATTTTGGAAATACATACCTATGGGAAACCCCACCGAGTAAATAAACATTGGATAGTCGTAACTAGAAGTAATGCTTCTAGAAGTAAAATTCATAATAATATGCAAATTACAACAGGCTGTTATTACTAAACATATAAAAAACATGACCTAATAATATTAACTTTTCATTATAAAATATGTTAGTGTGTTTATGATTATGACAACGAAGTATAAATTTTAAAAATAAAATGCACAGGAGAAGAAATTTAAACTATGTCATACACCTTTCACTTTGCTAAAATTATTATTACATAGTTAATCTATACATTACATACTTATTTTCACTTCAGTTGTCAGCTCTAAGTTGCACTACACTGTTCTTTCACTGAAATTTTAACTAGTGTGTTGAGGTGGTTTGTCTATCAGGTAATACTTCACCACCTTCAATGCAAAACAGTCAAGAGTGTTGCAAGCCTTCACTTTCAGTCCATTGACGGTGAACTGACAATATTAGAGGCAACAATGCTTCCATTACACTCAGACTAGGTAAACACTCCCTAGCTGAACTCCTACCTGCTTGGAAGGGCACCCCATACCACTAGCTAAAACGTCAGTGAATGAACAGTATAATCAATAACCTGTGCAATGTACATATATACACATTTCAAATAAAGAGATTCTATGGGCAGACAAAAGCCGTTTGCTTGGTAAAACGTCTTTTTGCTTCATCTGATACAAGAGGAGCAAATTTCAGATGGACAATATCATTTTAACGTAATTATAAATTATTAAGAAAAACAACAACCAAAAGAAACTGAAATGGAATACAATATATGATACATTCGGGTTGTTTTTATAACACTGGATGTCGTGTAGTTCAATAGAGTATTATATACCATCAGCCGAAAACACTTTTTCACAATATCAAGACAGTAACTGTTGTAATAGTATCAATATATCGTGTTTCATTGTAAGCATTTTTTCTGAACTATATATACTGCACACACTTCTGACTTTAAAACATCCAATAACACAATGAAGAGAAACCGTTCTGCAGTCTGGTTCCTAAATTATTAGGAAAGACTTAAACATTAACCTCCCTGTGGTGTAGACATTCACCGATCAGGAGCTCAGGGCACTAATCACATGCCACCCTAAAATACTGCACCCTATTTATGACGCCCGTTGTAGGGAAGTTGGGTGATAGGCCTTAACAAGACATCAGAATTTTTCGTAGAAGAGTTTAGTTTAAAGTAACCATAAACTTCACAAACTGACTGATACGTAAGAATCAGGTCTATATACTGCATTGAAACATAATACATGCAGTAGATAGGTTTATACCATTTTCCAGGAAACTAAATTGAAAAGTACAATTCTAAGAAATTAAACAACTTCAGTGAAACCCAGGAGAAAGGAATCATACAGGAAAAGTATCCATAAATGTGACTTGACAAATTACAGTAATTCCATACTTTTTAATAACATTTATATAGAAAGAATTTATTAGATTTGTCAAAACATTTATGGTCCACCGTAAGAGCTTAGGCCTAGTTGCCACAATACTCTGAAATTCAACAAGAATACAGAAACACAAATGACTCCCAAAATAATTTAGTATATGAGATGACAAAAGTAAGGTAACAAAAATATATGGACGAAGTAAATAAGGTAAGGTGAGGAGCATGATTATATGTGTATGCAGTGCATGCCTGGGCATGTTTCATATTTTATAAAATTTTGGAACTTTTTCTTCATATTTTCATATTTTGTCAATTTTTCATCCAGTTTTTGCCTTTCTCTAACTATGATAAATTTTTTCGAAACGTTTGTTTCAATAAGTATTTTGTTGCAGTGTGACAGAAACATACATGGCTTAAGTGCGATGGGCACATTTTAAAAGTCTTTAGATTGTAAAACTGTCTTAAGCATTTAACGTTACAAGCAAAACTACTTAACACAAATTAAACTCTGTATGTTTAACTAAGCTTTAGCCTATATCCTTTGGTTTCAAAGACATATACATTTCTAATGAAGGAAGAGCACAACATATACATTTTACATCTCAACACAAAATGTAAGCATATTTATACAAAGAAAACTCTTTAGGAAGTATTTTTGAATACATAAAAAATAATAAAAGTCTATTTACTATGGGAACTAGTGAAGTGGGAAAATTTTTGGAAGTTATTTGTGCACATTCTTGGTAAAAGATAAACTTAAATATTAAGTGACACACCGATAGAAAATACAATAATTTTTAATGTTCTTATCTTATAATCAGGACGAATCCTGTAAATGTTGGCAGACGTTTTCTGATAGACTTTAAGTGCGAATTCCTCACCAACTACTTGAAGTAGACAGGCGTTAATTCCACACATTAAAATATACCTTTTCGTGTCCCTCAACTAAAAGGAGTGAAGTGTTACCTTTAGGGACATTTAACGAGTAATATTAAGTAGACGGAAACTTTTAAACCTTTACATTTCAGCGTTTTTAAGAAAAAGACACAAATTGAGGGAAATAACACCAAAAAAATTCCACCACGCATCCCAAAGAATGCTCATTACCTACAGTCTCTTGATGTCGTAAATTGCTTCTCAAAATGTTCACTGGAAGTTTTAAAGTAAATTATTTACATTGGCACTATATCAACTCAGTTCATATGTTAAATAAACGACATACCTAAGCTTTCTTCTAATATATTCTAACAGTGTATTTATGCATTACTGTACAGGATAGACACGCGAAAAGTCGAGACGAAAGGGCCAAAGAAAATGATTGTGTATCACCTTCACGTGGCACTTTATTACACAAACCATTCAGTCTGATTTTCCTAACTCTTTCATGTTAATAGAGCTAAACATTTGCAGAAATGGTATCTTGATACATTTCGTTGTAGTTAAGAAGTTTGCAAAGCTTATGCATTATGCTAAATTAAAGTGACATATAGAAAAAAAGATATATTGAAATAAAGCATGTGCTATGCCAATTCCATATTATGTGGGCACTAACTGCTATATTAAAAATTAGTTCTAATGACGTAAGTAATGTTTTTAATGCTAGTGTAGATACAATAGTATATTGCAATATACGTGCACCATTTAAGACACGATGTAGAGTTTGAAAATGAGAGACGATATAGGGTTATGTTCATAATGCATTTAAAACATGTGTGTTGAATACAACTTTTTCTAAGAAATAATATTCACATAAATGTAGTAATGGTGGCTTCGGTAGCAAGGTTGTTAAGACGATCGAATGACTCATTGTTGATCTAAAACAATAAATAACTTGCAGTGTATGCTTAGCTGGTATATGAATTAAATCTTAAGAATATATTAAAAATAAAATGCAAGTAAAAGCCCATAATCAAATAATTAAATTACCAGCAGTAAATACAAAAGAATTAACTATCCATCATAACAGCTTTAACGGGAAAGGAATAAAAATAGAAAACAAAAAGACATTTTAATTATACAAACGGACACGAAATACGTTTTGCTAAAGTTAATAATTCTTTCTATTCTGACTAAATGTGGGTGATGAAAGTTTCATAGCTTCTAGAAAAGAAAGAACTCGTCACCTCATGAATCAAATCAAAGGAACGGGGTCACCAGTCCCGAAATATCCAGGTGTTGCGTATAAGCCCACGTGAATATCCAAATGTTATGGCTTGCTCAACTGAAGTGTAACTAACAAATAACATCTGTATAGTGTAAGGAATGTGAAGCAGGAAGCGATCTGACGTGTTTGTTGTTTCTTAAACCCACCAACGGATGTCTTTGTGTGTTTTGACGAAGAACAAGCAAAACAAAACACTTTTCAGGGGTGACGGATTTTCCTTAACGTTTATAACGGATATTTGCAACAGCTGATCTGTAATCATTATACAGTTTAATTCAGACAATCCCACGAGAGGTTAAAAACTTATGTAATTAAACTAGTAACCTACTTTTGAAATAAATAACTTTAAGAAAAGACATCATGTCTTCCAGTTGGCACACGTACACTACAAATTATTTGAAGTTATAAATGGACTAAGCACTGCCAAAATTAAACCATAATTTCTGGTAAATTCTTTCAGAAATTTTGCTGATCAAAATGCTCCACAGATTGCAATTTTGTTCATTTATTTCAAAACCTTTATACACACTCTCAAACTCCTTAAAAGTGAGCAGATACACTTTTTACTTTCATTACTACGTGTAGGGGCAGGAAAACTATTACATTCCACCGAAAAGTTCAATACACAGACTTCAAGGAAATATAATTATGAGCTACCCAACGGTAAAAATGGATTTTTTGAAAAATGTTATCTTTCTAAAAATGGCTCAAACAATTTTTATTGAAATACTATAGGCCTAAGATATTTTTATCACAAATGATGTGTGTGTCTTCAATTTTGTGGGAATGTCTTCAGAAAAGTGGATCACTGCTTTTGTTTTCTCTAGTATCGCACACCAACAAGAATTAAAATAAGAGATATCATCGTAAATACATGTTTTAAAGCCCTTGAAGATCAACAAAAAGGACCCTTGGGCTTGTCTATAAACAGCATAACTCAGAAACGAACAGTCAGATAAATATTACCTTCCCTAAAACATACCTTGCTTACGTAGGTACAAATGATTTAGATATTTAATTTCCTCAAAAGTTCCTCGGAAGATGTTGACTAAGATATGAAGGTACCCTATGTAAAAATGTTCTGTAAATATGCTATGAAATTCTCCCTACTCTGAATTAATTTTATATATTATTATGACTGTTAAGGGGAGGAGACAATCAAAATGACTCACGAAAATGTAGAGGTAATTAAAACTCTTGTGATTAAGTCACAAAATATTTTGTCACATTAATAATTTGCAATATATCTATCTATTGCCAGCTTTCCAGAACTACTATATACAGTTTTGAAATGCAAAGTCATCGTTCTTTTGCTTTACGTGATCTCATACAAAATGTCTGGAATTTTCAATCTTGTATATAGTCGCCAGCTTTTTAAAGATTTTATTAACTTTCCAAATGCCTAAAACGAAATGTGAAATGAAACTGTTTTACATGTTTTCCGTTAAAGTATTTCTAAAAGGATATTTATGCTCCTATGCTCCAATCAGCTGTAATGAATCAATTGACTTTTAATTATGACGTTCTCTTGCACACAGCCTTTTATGTATCTTTTGTTGAAAGCAAAAATGACGTGAAAAGTCTTATCTATTGGTGTGACTTTACTTAATTACTATCTTTTATTTGTACATAAATTTTGCTCAATATAATAAAAATACCTATTTTTCCGCTCAGTTCATATTAGCTGGCATAGAAGTTTACAGAAATAGTTTTATGACGCATTTCCTGGTAATGTACAAATAGGAATACGGGAATGAATTGATAAACAGAAGTTTAAAAGAGGGAACTATATGCTGCTCTTGTATTTTTAAATATTTCCAAGGTGGAAAAAAGGGCTGAATAGCAACAGAAAGTAAAAAGCATGAAAAAGAATGCAAAACCGGAAGCAATAATTACAGATAGATATTTTGAAAAAGGTTGTTTTTTAAACAAAATGTTTTTTAATGCTAATTATTTATCATTTCTTGTGACTTTTACGTTACGCATTTTTATAAAAATTTTATTTTAAATAGAGAAAACTTTACAAGCTGTTGACATCTTGTGTATAAAGTGCAGTTTGCACACTTTTAAATTGTAGATGCTAGCGTGTCTCCAAGTTCAGGAAGTACGAAGTTCGAATCTCGGTCACACTTTTTCCGGGGTTTATCCTTATCCTAAAAGACGAATGGCAGTAACTAAGCTCTATGTACCCTAGGCTCACTTCAAACATTTCATTCATCGTCTGATGTGAGTTAAGGTGAAAGAAGTTAATTAAAAAAATAAAATGTAGATCGAGATGGGGTTATTCTTGAACATCTGTGGAAGAAACAATTAAAAACATATTTGGGCGAGATCTCTGCATCGAGTTTTGGAGTGCAATGCCTTTTATTAATAATGGTACATGGCAGAGAAATTAAAATGTTATATAATAGTATAATGCTAATTTTAAGGAAGCTTTTTTTCGATATCTGATATTTAAAACATAGTGCTCAGGTAAACCTTTTGTTTAACGCTACAAACATTGGTTAAATGTATCACAAAGTTCAGTTTATTCTCTGTGCTGCTACTGTTAAGGTCGACTGTACCAACAAATGTAGCGAAAGTGCAGCTAAGACCTCTGCCAACAAGCATACAGCCCAAAATAACTGAGTCAAGAATAAGCGCATTTCGCAATTCATCACTCACTGATCCCAGTATATTTTTGAAGGACTTCGGTCGTGCTCAGATGTTTCATTTTTACAGCAACATTCGACTAAAGAACGCCACACACACAATTACACGGAATGCTTTCAGTACCATCCTAAACCATCCTTTGTATGGAGAACGTTTCTCCATTTTTTACTTTCGCACCAATAGCAGAAAGGGTTATTTTTAAAATATTTGTAACATTGAAAAAATATCGAATTTCAAGATCAGTTGATCTGTGTTTAAACATTTTACAATAGATATTTATGTACCTGTAGCGCAGTATATAACTTCAAATGTTTATTTCCACTAATATGAAGTGGACATAAGAAGAACCAAATGCGTGGTACTCACATGATTCTCTACTCATATAGGAACTATTATTAGAAACGCTTATTCCTCTATCTACTTCATTCCGCATTCCAGAGACCTGGATTCGATTCCCCTGGCCGGCCTGCCTGACCCATGAGTTTTCTCAGGGATTTTCCCGGGTCGTCAGGTAGGCTAATACATCTCCAAACTGCCTGTTCCTCCATTTCATCACCATTATCATTTCATATCCTCTTTCATCTGGTGCTTTCTTTGGCGATAGTAGTGATGGTAGGAGTCTCGGCGCTGCATGGCAGGATGATATGTTCTTGGTAAGACAAACCAGGTGTGGTGGGGTCTTGCCCGACCACAGGCTTGTGAGCTGCCAATCGTGCTGGCCTGCCGGGGAGTTTCCAACTGGTAAAGTGCAGGGAATCTGCCCTCTGCACTGCCATGGCTCCTTGGGACGAGATATAAGCTCGAGGGTATCTACCAGCGCAATCCACACAAAGTGAAGGCTGACCCCCTCCCCCTCTAATGACCAGGGAGTTACTTAGTTGTCCCAAAAGAGCGCCCAGCACCTCCATGGGGCTTTCCATAGGGCAAGACTTAGAGAATAACTGGTCCTATGGACTCAATACGGGATGGAAGTGGATACGCCACTTACGCGCGCCAACCCCAAAAAGGAAGGCTACCGATTAGACCTCGGTAGGTCCGCCTGGTGATCTATCACACTTTCTACTATAGTATAGCAACGCAAAGAAAATCCCTGTAAGGAATGTGCTGTGGGACAAGGACAGAAAATATGTGTGGCAGAGAATGCTTGCTATACAAGGAGCAGGCCGTTAAAAAAACATGAGCCCTATTCACTCTGTACATTAAAGCCGAGAAGATTCATTCACAAAAGTAGAAGCCGTCAAAATGTTTTTGAATGGTCTGGAACTGTACTGACATGGGGTGTCATAAACCTGTCCAGGGAGGGTGCGGGGACCTTCGGCCATCCCCCTGCGTCTCGCCCCTCGGAGACTTTCTCTCCTGTGGAGGAGTATAGCTCTGCTGGCTAGAATATTAATGGCTTACCTCAACCCCGTCCGGAGACGTACCCGATCTCATACGGGTATCGGGAACCACTGCCCCCTCGAGTCCAACCCAATCCGAACAACTCCCAATTAGGCAGGGGCTCGAATGTTCGGCCCGAGGTTCCTCTAGTAAAATCAGAGGTACCATGAGTGCTAGGGGTAGTAGTGAATGCGGGAGGATGATATGCTCTTGGTAGGACGATCTCCTGTCTTCTAGCCAGATTTGGTGTAGCCTTTGCAGGCCACAGGCGACTGTGCTGCCAGTTGTGCTGGCCTGCCCGGGAGTTTCCAACCAGTAAAGTGCAGGGAATCTGCCCTCTGCACTGTCGTGGATCCTTGGGACGATCGTCTTCTGTCTCCTCTTTCCTCCTGCGGATGCTCCACTTGGGGCATAGGTACAATAGATCAAGACTAGCTGCAGTGCCAAATCCCGTGCATAGCGTAACCCAATCCAATAAGTGTTAAACCTTACAAATGATTAAGCTATTTCGTTTAGTGTGCATCTTTTATAGATTTTTGTTCACGAGAGGTGAACTTTGTATCGGTTATACTCTGTTTCGAGAAATGGATCATATGTTTTATGTGGTTTACCAAAGGAATATTCCAGCATTACGTTATTTTTTTCCGGTCACGTCATTATTTTCTCTGCTATGTTGCACTGAGTGAGGAACTATTAATTACAGAAATTGCTTGACGTTGCCAATAGCAACTGTCCCCCGGATTTTCGCTGCATCAGCCCTCTCTGTTTGTTTTCATGCAGTTACAGGTCACATTAATCCCATTTTTCCTATGTACCCAAGATAAATACGTCGCTTATTCTACTGTGTGTTATGCTAATATAAAATGTCGCAAGGTTTTGTTTCGAGTATTTTTTGTTTTATCTAATAGTTACATACCTGTAATAAGCATTGCGCTCCATCCAAAAATTTGATGTCAAAATTTTACAAAAATGAAGTTTAGCGTCTCTCTAAAAGGCAATAGAAATTGCTTCAAGAAAATCGTCCACTACAAACTTTCATTGAAACAATTTTCGAAAATTTCTACTTTTTTATAGTTACTCTAACAATTTTCATTCAAATGCCACATATTTCAGATAATTTCATAACAAATGAAATGTACGTTTTAAATTTTCTAGGAATCGTCTCTAAAGTCACCTTAAACCTGCATGAATTATGTATAACTATTAAAAATTAAGAGAGACAAAATCGTACTGTACAAGAAATGTAGATCTTGTTAAAACATACAATTTTTGCCAAATTATACTTTTTCGTGGAGTTCATATTTCCCAATATTCCTTATTATTGATTAGAGTTTTCAAATTCCTATACCTTTTTAATCTCTTGTTTATTGAAAGAGAGCGGACTGGAAATGCCCGCTTTGGTAGTGTGGTGGTAGCATGTCTGCCTCACGTTCAAGAGGTCCCGAGTTTGAATCTCGGTCAGAGTGAGTTACCTGGATAAGGTTTATCCGGGGTTTTCCCTTATCCTGATAGACGAATGTCGGGTAACTCTAAGCTCCATGGACTCCGGACCCATTTGAGCATCATTTCACCAATTTCATCCATCTTCTTATATGACTTAACGTTGGAGGACGTAAATTAAAAACAAACGAACTGGAAAGCTATCACATAGAAATCAATTCTTAAAATATTTAAGAAGATTATTTTCACCCAGACAAGGCTAAGTTTTACCAATATTAAAATTTGAATATATAAAAAACTAAACATTATCAGAAATTGAAATCCGGTATAATTACTGTATAAAGATGTGTGCATTTAACTACTGTATAATATTTCAATTATGTTCACATAGGTCCCGCAAAAGGGGCATAAATCACACGTGTGTCCTGAAAAAAAAATTGCCTCCTATACTTCAGATGCACTTTGCTTGTAGGAATTTAAAGCTACATGCACCAAGTTTTATCCTAAATAACCTAAGATGCAGTTTTATAATATCCGCTAAATGAAAATCACATACAGTTTATTATGCACATGAAAAATTAATTAGTTTTGAGTAAAAAAAGGACTGAATATTTGTTTTCATCCATTTTATAAATCACGTGAATATAAATGTTAAGCCGAATGTGTTCAAGAAACATTCACAAATAACCACCACAAATTTTGTTTCAATATATTTTATAGTTTTTGAGAAACATGCACCTAAAGTATTAAAAATCAAGGTTTTAGGAAATTACGATCAAAGATTAAGCATCATTCTCAGAACTAGGAAGTGGGCGTATCATTTAGCCGCCATGTTTAAATTGACGAATTAAAGGACTTTAATACCAGCTGACAACCTATGTTATATATATATCATTTTAAAGCTAAAGAATTATATAATTTTTAACATTAAAACAAAAAATGGATTTCTTTAAACTTATTGACCTCCCAGTGCCCTTAAGTATCGCTTAAGTCTATTGTTTTCTCTTATATATCACCATGGAAGTATGCAAAGGTTTCTCTCAATTTATATGAAGTAGACGAAAGCATAAGCGTTTGTAAGAATAGTTTGCTCAAGTTCTCTTATGAAAGGGTATTGTTACCTTCTGGCAGTTGGATAGCCGCGCCGTGGCTGAGTGGTTAGACCACTCCACTCTTACCAAGGAGGGCGAGGTTCGATTTCAAGCGACTGCAAAGTGAGATTTGTATTGGGCAACATGGCACTGCGGCGGGTTTTCTCCGGGATCTCCAGTTTCCCCCGCCATCTCTTTCCACTGGTGCTGAAGTGCTGTAACATCAGCGTCACCGCCTACGATGCCGCATATAGTAAAAGCGGGCGATAAAACACTACATATTTCTGGAAGTTGTAGATCATTAATCGGGAACAAGTTTTTAAATTGAACCTTTTTTCTGCAAGAACAGACTAAGAGGCTGTTAAGGATTAGCTTAGCACTGGACTGGACTGTATTACGCTACGGAGGGGATGCCCGCCTCGGTAGCGGAGATGGTAGCATGTCTGCCTAACGTTCAAGAGGTCCTGAGTTCTAATTTCGGTCAGGGTGAGATACCTGGATAAGGTTTATTCCGAGGTTTTCCCTTATCCTGGAAGACGAATGTCGGGTAGCTCTAAGTTCCAAGGACCCCGGAGTCATTTGAGCATCATTTCACCACTTTCATTCATCGCCCGATATGACTTAACGTTGGAGGACGTAAATTACGAAAAAAAAAAGAAAAATACGGAGGGGTATCGGCCCAAACTTGGTCTATTGCACCAATGCACCCCCGGGAGGAAGGATAAGGTGAGAGGAGACGTAGCTCGTCACAAGGAGTCATTAAGTGCAGAGGACACGATTCTTAGGTTGGAAACTTCTCGGCAAGCCAGTATAACCGGCAACCTACCCCACTTAGGTTTCACCTTGAGCATGTCATCCTGACATGCAACACCAATATTTCTACCCAGAGACCACTAGATGAGAGATGATGTGAAATAATAATAGATATGAAATGGAGGGACAGGAAATTCGGGCGATGTAATTAATCTACCCAGAATTCGCCTGGTAAGCCGGGAAACCCACCGAAAAGCTCATGGATCCGGTAGGTCCGCCACGGGAATTGAACCCGAGCCTCCCGAATGCAGATCACAGACTAAACTGCCTGAACCATCCCCCTCGGTATAAGTTAGCAGCAACGATCTATTTTATGACAACGTGTTTGTTATCTTTAATGTATAAGTATATATTACCAGTTAAAATTCTTTGCATCTTTAGCTCCATGTTTAACATTTATTGTGCAATTGTAATTATAAATAATGTTCAAGAAACCAGGATAAGAACCTTTCTATTTAGAACCAATTTTTTGAAAGCTTAATATACTAAATACCAGATCTAGTTGTATATATAAGGTAAATTCATACCAATAACAAGGAATAAGTCGAAAATGGTTATTTTATATATTTTGATTTGACTTAAATCGTGTGCTTTAACAAGATCTACATTTTAAGTCTAACAAGAGTTTTACTTACGAGTATCTCTTACGACTTATCAGTTATAATACGTCATCCAAAATGAAGAGGAATTATGTGGTTATTCCTAGAAAATTCTGGATACCTACACGTTATATTTGTTAGAAATATCTTAAGCATACTAGTATGATATCTTAATCGAAAGTATTAGAGCCATTTTTCACAGTAAAGCTATGTCTAAGTGTGACGAAACACAGGGTACGTATGAACTCTTCAGGTGACAGTGTACTCTAGGTTTTTGTGTCTCTGTGTTACAGTCGTTCGACGATGAGACCAGGTCCATCCGAGCCCACACGGCGGCATTGTTGAAGCGGATTCATGAACCTCTACCCAGGGCGAGGAAGATCTACCCTTTTACAGTGAGCACGTATGTACCCCATCAGTTATACATGAATACCCAAATCTCCGTCATCCTGTCAACCTAAATTATAACATCAGAGATGGTAGTGATTCTTGATATATAGACGAAACTGGCAACCTATATGGATTTATTAAGTCTCTTAAAATAGTTATTTTTTGTTTGGCCCCGAGATTATATATATATATATATATATATATATATATATATATATATATATATATATATATATATATATATATATAATGAATTGACGTTTGTTAGTCTCACAAAAACACGAGAACGGCTGATCTGATTTGCCTGATTTTGGTTTTGAAATACTTGAATAAATCCAAGGAAGGTTTAAAACGTGAGGGAAAAAACCTGAAGTGATAATGGACCGGGTTATTAACTAAATATAGCAGTGCACGCACAAACTTTTTACGGGACAAATACACTCCCTTTTATTTTCGACAAACAAAAGCATTACAAATTACAAATATATTCCACTCCTTACCGAGGTCTTCAAAGATGTTTCACTCATTCATATATATACAAGGGGCGTCCAGAAAGTAATTTCTGTTTCAATTTATCTCCGCTGCAGCGCTGTGATCGCAGTTCCGCACATGCGCGGTAGACGCTCTGTATCAAGGAGAAGAAACGTGCGCCATTGTGAGATCGCTGTCAGCCACGTACGCTTTGTTGTGCTTGTCTACAATGTCGGTGTTAATTGAAAATCCAGCCTCTTGTGAAATCAGATCTGTGATCCGTTTTCTGAATGCTAGGAAAGTGAAACCAATTGAAAGGTGTAGTGTTTCTTCACGACAACGCACGACCACACACTGCAAATGCGACGAAAAACATCCTACAGGGATTTGGCTGCGACGTGTTTGACCAACCCCCGTACAGCCTTGACCTCGCTACTAGCGACTTTCATTTGCTTTTGCATCTCAAATCTTTCCTTGGTGGTCAACACTTCAACAATGACGAAGAGCTGAAAGAAAATGTTTCCAACTGGTTGAAGACACATGAAGAAGGTATACAAAAACTTGTGCCTCGCTATGACAAATGCCTGCAAAATTTCGGCAGTTATGTGGAAAAGTAGTTTAAGAGTTGTAGAATTTTGTGCAATAAATAATGTTTCTGTACCAATTTAATTTTATTACCAAACAGAACTTTGTATTATATTAGTTGTGTTATATGGTTGTGTTAAAATGTTGATATTGCGAATGTAGAAAAGTATAAAATCGGTGCCCGCCTCGGTAGCGTAGATGGTAGCATGTCTACCTCACGTTCAAGAGGTCCCGAGTTCGAATCTCGGTCAGGATGAGTTACCTGGATAAGGTTTTCTCCGGGGTTTCCCCTTATCCTGAAAGACGAATGTCGGGTAACCCTAAGCTCCATGGACCCTTGACGCATTGAGCATCATTTCACCCAATTCATTCATCGTCCGATATGACTAAATGTTGGAGGACGTAAAACAACAACAAATAAAATCGGTGAGAGAAAGAGAGACGAAATTGCAGAGTAGGCTGAATGCTTAAAGGTGTGAAGAAACGAACGGTGTCCAGGACGACGTAAAAATCAATCATCTTTCTTCTAGAAGGGACGCGTGAGAAAAGAAGTTTTATTTCTTTTCTTTCTTCATTTCTTTCTTCTTTTCTTTTCTGTTTTTGTAACAGTGAATACTTACAAAAGCGCATTCTCTTTTGATTTTTGTGTAAACTGAAGAGTATTTATGTAAATTGTGTTATTTTCTTTTGTATCAAGTAATTACAAAGTAAAATATTATAGACAAAGAATCTTATGGACTATTATTTTGGTATATCAACCACAAAATTTTATATTAATCCAAGACCACAATCCTGCTAAACGAATATCGAGTACAGACTGTCTGCAAAACGTGATAAAGGAAATTCAGATCATTAACTGCATCAGATAATTTGAAAACTGATCATCGTCACATGCAAACAATAACAAAATTAATAGAACAAATCTGAAATTACAAAATTAATTCAATAATAACTCTCGAGAATTAGAATTTTTAACATACAACTTCGAAAACTTCACTTCAAGTGACAATACAACGTAGAATATTCCTCTTTCAGTCTTATATGAATAAAATGTAACGAATTATAGAAGTAATAATTAATTTGTCACTTGTGCTATTTAAAATTAAATCATCAGCTATCAGATCATGGTGTACCTCAATAAAGGAACAAATGAATGAACCAACACTACCAACAGCAGGAGAGAGAAAATTATTAACCTCAAAATTAAGGAAAATAGAACTCAACAGAGAAAATATTTTTCCTGCTATAGGAAAAGTGTAACGTCTGAGTGGAGAGGGGAAGCAGGAATATGCTTGTAGTGTGAGCAGTTTGCAATGCAAGAAGGGGCTACGTGTCATTGTCCAATAGTAAGACTACTCACGAGCAGCTTTAGTTCTTTGAGCCATTATTCTCTCCTATTTTAATGAAAATTATTATTTGGAGCTTCCCGCTCTTTGAAAGTCACGCATCGCCACTGTATATTAGAGTATATGAAGAAAATTAATAACATATTGTATATTGCTAGTTATGCTGTTTACACACATCTTTTCTAAAAATGATCTTTTCTAATCGATGGGCCTCAAAACATTATTTCCATTTACATCTTGATGTAGAAAATTTTGAATTCACCACTTCTGTGTAGGCACTAGGTTTCTGGTAGAAAAATAAAATCTTTTCTTTGGATTAGGGCCCTCAAAATATGTTTTTGGTAACATTTCAGCCTGTCACTTTTTGGAGGAACTCTAAACTATGTCTGCCTACTACAGCTAAGGGGTAGAGGTAACTTTTAAGGCCCTATAGAGATGAAGCAATAAAGGAGGCATATTTAAGTCAATATAATATGTTGTTTCTCAATTTATAAATCAATAATTTATTTCATTATAATAAAAATATGTTTTCATATATTTATACTAATACAAGAAGCTTGGAGTGCTAGTACTCGTATTTACTGGATAAGAGACGTGCTGTGAACATTTCAGGAGCTAATCTGTGAGGTAATGCGATAGTTGTGTTCATTAGATTCATTATCCATGTAATGCTTGAGGAGGGAAATGAACCAATCACGGCGTGACAAATGGGGGCACTGCTTTGGAAACGTGCCACATCATTAAGCTGGCTCAAATAGAGCAAACAGTGATCGTGTTGTTGTGTTTTGCCCCCCAGGTATCAGGAGACCCCCATTCCAGAACGTATTACGTCAGATACTTACATCAGACGGCTCCTGGGTACTACCACCAACGTCAAGCAGGACATCATGTGCATGTCTCACTATGACGAGCCTGCCAAGAGATTCATGGGTACGTACAGCTGTAATCACAAGGCATAGGAATTCTTAGGCAATGCATTTAAATTACCTACACTCAAGTCGTCATCGACTGGCAAGTAAAACCCGGTTCGAGTGGTGTCACAAACGACAAAAGAACCAGCTTCAGAATCATTTCAACTTCATATCCTAATGTTTTGCTTTTAATGCTCAGGAGTTCCCATACCCAGTTATGATTAAGCATTGTAAAAACAAAAGTTGCTGTAAAACAAAAGACAATCAAAACATTCTTGAATACATAAGATAAATATATGATATTTAGAACAAAATATTCCAGTAATCCTTATTATAAATCTTCTTCCATATTTTCCCTTATGGTGTTGATTATATGTTGAAAAACCATAAGAAAAGAAAATGGTGTCCAACATAACATCAAAAATTGGTGTATAACGACTGAAAAAAATTTGATGTGTCGGATTAATATGACTTTCTCCACCCTTGTACAAAACTTTCTCCAAACATTTGTTCCTCTACTTCATGACATGCAAAATGTATATTTGCAAAAGTTATCTTACTGCTAGCTTTCTTTTAAGTGTAAGGGCATATTGGAATACAGTAGACTTTATGCGATAGTTAAATGTTTTAAGAGGATATTTTGTCGCTATTAGATGGCTTTGAAATTCTGTTCTCTTTATATGGCCAGAACAACCACCTGCTATTTGAAAAATAAAATATACCCTTTTTTGAAAATTCAAATATAACACGAAATGTTTAAGTATATATATGCACAAAAATGCATTCCAATAGTGATATATAGGTATATATCACTAATATATATAGCATAATTTTTACGGTCATAATTTTTCGCACTAAAATTCAATCTTATTATATTCTGTTAGCTTAATGTGAAACAAACACGTCATAGTAGTTTCATTGTTGGTACTCCTGGTCCCCGCCTGTGAGCACCAGGCAAGTTCAGACATGTTCAGTATCGCCTACCTCTGCAATGGAGGTAACATGCAGTTAAATTTGATGTTAGAGGAAGATCCGGAGTTTCTTTCAAACATAATCACTGCTGATGAAACTTGGCTACATCATTTTGATCGTGGGAGCAGACAGCAAAGCTCAGTGTGGAAATCTCCTTCATCACCAACACCCCAAAAAGCAAAAGTGGTTGCTTCTGCTGGGAAAGTTATGGCCATCTCAATCTTTGATATTCATGGAATGGTTTATCAGCACGTTGTACCTGCACACACATCAGTAACTGGACAATACTACAGGGGTGTCCTGAAAACACTGCAAGTCCATATCAGGCGCAAAATACCACATTTCCATGAAGCAGGCTGCATGCTGCACCACGATAATGCACGGCTGCATATTACCAATGTTGTTGTTGAATATCTTGCAAAAATCAACGTGAAGTGCATCCCTCACCCTCTCTATAGTCCGGATTTAGCCCCATGTGACTTTTTTCTATTCCGTAACATGAAGAAACGCCTTCTTGGGAGGCATTATACTTCATCAGAAGCAGTGGTGAAGGCTGCGGAGGCGATTTTGAAGGATCTCTCAAAAATGGTTCCCAGCATGTGTTTGAAGACTGGCAGAAACGCTGGCACAAGTGCATTGCATTCAGGGGAGACTATTTTGAGAGGGACCATAAAAATTATGAGGATGAGTAAAGATACGTTGTCAAAAAAATGTGATCATTCTTTATTTAACAGCCCTCGTATATAGGCCGCATAATGGCTGAGTGGTTAGACTGCTTGGCTCTCACCTAGCCAGGTTCGATCCCCAGGTTTCCCCCACCAATTGCTTCATGATTCATCTCATCGTCCCAGGCGTTGAGCCGAACCCTCAACCCTGGTATCTCAGGTCAATTGCTTGGGCTGCTTCGCTGTGAGGGAATCCGAGCGACTGCTAACACCAGCATTGGTGAGGAAGGGACAAATATTTTCAAAAGTTTTCCGCCAAAAGCATTGTTTAGTATGGGGACAGTAGTTTAAATACCAAGTTTGCTATTTATGTGGCATTCATCTGAGTTATATCGTTTCTACACATACACAAACAGACATGAGACTAGATAATTATTATCCGGGCTTGTAGGCCGTGGTCTAGTGGAAAATCTTCTTCGAAACGTTTCGTTCGAAACTGTGACGAACATCCACAGTGGCGTGGCCGTAACACTCTCGTTGTACTTTCGATTGCATCTGATACGAAGTCCGGATAATCATTATCTACCAAATGTATCCGGACTTGAAAGCCTACGCACTACAAAGACAGGAGGCTTCTAAGATAAAACTCCTTTTTTATTCTGGGGATCCCTAAACATTATTTCTGATGATAGGTCCACTTCAGAATTTTGGGTGAAAAACAATACTTCTTCTTAGGTATGCGTAAACAAAGTAAAACGATTTACTAAGCCTATAAGTCTGAATACAATCTCCTCTCCTCTCTTACGCAGGAGTTCAAGGAATCAGATAAGCTCAAAGAAACTCCAGCTCTCGTGTATATAATCCTCAGGTGGAAGCCGGCGACAAACCACGCCTTAATGGAGCGAGCATTCTCGTAGTCCCCGAAGCTTACATTCAGATTAAATAAACAACAAAAGGCAAAATGTCACAGAAAAGTGACTATGGCAGGTTATTTAGTAGCAATATTCTCAAGTAAATTATAAAAAAAAAAAAAAAAAAAAAAAACGTTATCCCAACTAGAGCTAACTGTCCAGCACACAGTAAAGCATGTATAGTTCAATGTATCACAAGGGCATGCTATTGGATGTTAAAAGGAAGGATTGTTCTAAGGTCACGATTTGTATACATGTTAACTATTCTATTGTAACGCAACGATCAGAACCTGTTACCTGAAGCTGTAGAATGGGTGCAAAATTAAAAAAAAACTGATATTTTGTAACTGTACAACAGTTTCTCCACCACAATAGTAAATACTGCAATACATCAAAAAATTTGATGTCGAAATTTTACTAGAAATATATAATTTCAGAAAGGCGAAGGAGCGTGCGCGCGCGCATGGTTTGTGTCAACAATTAAATAAAAATCGAAAAGCCCATTACAAATTAAACCTAATTTTTAAGTTCAGAATCTGTCAAGGATGTGACAAATTGATTTTCAACAAAATATCCCTAACCATTCCTTACAGAGAACAATTTTTAATTCTTTTTAACATTTCTGTAACAATTGTGAAAAATGTCATATCATTAGGATATGTTTATGACAAAGGAAATGCATATCTTGTATTTTCTGAAAATGGCCTCTAAAGTCGTCTGCATTCTGGATGACTTTTACAAAACTGGCAAAATGCAAGGGATGCATAGACTCTTACTACACAAAGAATGTAAATCTTGTTATAATCACAATTTATATAGCAACACTCCTAATTTTTCTTGTTTGAATATTGTTATTCGTTTCACTCCATCTTTTGCACCCTCTCTTGATCATGGAAGGAGGGTAGAATTTCAGAGTCATTCCATAGTGACCATCTCTTAAGACGTTTGACCCTCACTTAAAATTACTGTGTTCCTTTAAGCCCGAGAATGCACAATAAAGTGATTTTCTCAAAGTTTATCTCAATATGTAAGTATAATTTGTGCTAGAGTGAACACAATAATATATACCTCAGGCTATTTTTTATAACCGTTCCAACAGAACATTTATACAAAGATGTGTTTTATTTGCAGGGAAAGGTCATCTGGCCTGCGTCAGTTTCGCCGGTGGTCGGGCCTTTCCCCGCAGGAAGAACTACTACTACGACGATGAGCGTGTGAAGAATGACGTCAAGTATTTGTCGCTGTACAAGAAGAACAGGGATGCTGCAGAAGCTCCCGTCTCTAACGAGGCAGCCAGTGAGTTGTTTTGGTCTTCCTCTAGAGACAAACATTTCTACAATTTTACTGTTCTTCCCAAAAGAGTTTCGGCGTTGTCGGCTTATCTGACCAAGACGCGACAACGATTCATTTGAGATGTGGCTTTTTAGTGATTATTTATAAGCTTGCTCATATTTCCCTGCTCATGCTAAATATGCAGAGGAGGCCAAAAAAGGCATCAACTTTAAAGTTAAATAAAATCTGTAAGTGAATGTACTCATAAGTATCAGGAAAACTCTTGGTAGCTTGAAAGCAACATGGAAGTAAATTCTTGCCTTTTGTGAATAACCATATTATTCATATTTTTGGATTTTCTTCATTCTAAAATGCCTTTACTATTCATTTACTGAACATTTTACGATTTTAATGAACCCTTTGCTTAAGAAGGCCAGAACTGAATAGTTTAAAAGTAAATTAGAGCAAGTTCTAACCCTTTTGTGGATGGCCATAATTGTTTATTCCCTCTTAGCATTATAATACACGTCCTTATGACCTTCAAAAATCATTGCCTACTAGATACATCAAGCTGGCGTAACCACATTCCTAATCAGGTCCCTGAATGTTTGTACTCACTACCGTTAGGATCGCTGGATCACACCATTACATCCCAGTAACCACTTCTGTTGTATATTACCTTATACCAAACTTAATTGTTAATTTGTAATTCCAGATGCATTATCGCAATTCAAAATAATCACGAGTATATAAGTATTGGTTTAGGACTATGCATACTCAAATGACCAAATTAATTTTGCAAATATTTTGCAATGTAATGTATAGTATATTAATTACATAACTGGATATAAAGAAGCTTGTAAAATTACAAGATTAATAATGAAATATATGAAGAGTGTAAAAATCATAAACAATTCATGATATATTCAGTTACTGTAGCATTATTACGTATCGAAAATTCCGACAGCAGAGCTGTGTAATGGTTTCAAAATTAAGTGACATTTAAACGTTTTAACTTGAAAACTTTGCCCGCAGCTTCTACGTCTAATAAAATATACAGCATTAAAAATGTGCATGCTCTAAAATACTGAAGAACTGAACGATTAATGGTTCCTTAATTGGAAGCAAAGTTCCTTGTGACGAATCCTCTATGTAATTTAATATTATGGTTTAACTAACATCAAAAGTTTGAATTATTTATGTTTGTATGATTATAACCTTTCATTAATAAAAATCCATCTATTTGTCATAAAGCATAATGGCTATGAAGTATTCAAACAATATTTTTAAAAAGTGAAATGATGCTCAAATGAGTCCGGAGTTCATAGAGCTTAGAGCTACGCGACATTCGTCTTTCAGGATAACCCCCGGAAAACCTTATCCAGTTAACACACCCTGACCAAGATTGGAACTCGGGACCTATTGAACGTGAGGCAGACACGCTACCACCTACGCTACCAAGGCGGGCATTAAAATAGCTGTTCGCTAGAAATTTATGGAGCAGTCGAGCGCTTCTATCAGTGAAAATTGTCGTTAATTAGAAACCCAGTTTAGTGTCATTTCTGATTAATTGTGCCATAAAGCTTGCTTGGCAATAATGTCGTAATAGAACAGTTGAAACTTAGGTATGTAATTATAATTGTACCTTAACTTGCAAAAGTTTGAAGCTTTCAGTATGACTGCCCATTTGGTTTCTTTGTTTTGGAGTTGGCATTGGATATGAATACTTTTATATAATTGTCATAGCTATGAACAAAAACATCTGCTCACAAAACTTGGGAGTAAAACAATGTGATGCATTTTCCTCATAATTGACCTCTTCTTCTTTCGGGAAGTTCACAAAGATTTTTTTTTTTAATTTACGCCCTTTAACTTTTTAAATCAAATCGGACGATGAATGGAATGGTTGAAATGACGCTCAAATGGGCCCAGGGTCCATGGAGCTTAGAGTTACCCGACATTCGTCTTTTAGGATAAGGGAAAATCCCGGAAAATACTCGGACCGAGATTCAAACTCGGGACCCTTTCAACGTGAGGTATGCATGCTACCAGTATGCTACCGTGGTGGGTACCAGTTTAATTTAACCAACATTAGGTTGCATTCGTCCTTTATCAAGTATATGTATGATCATTCCAAGCAAATACTTAAAAAAAAAAGTAAAAAAGCTGACTTCAAAAGTTTATAATTAACCTTTCTCGAATCCTACTCTAATTCGTGTAATTTTAGCTCAGAGTGTCGCGAAAGGTGAAAGGATTACCTGCATGAATAAAATGCACGACATTCACGATATATATTCCAAACGTTTCCTTTGAGGTAGATATGGAAACCAAATCCTTATCAAATTATTTCCTTAGACTAAGATATTATTTTGCGCATTTGTGGTTTCAACAATCGCTTTGACTCATAAGCATTCTAGCTATTATGATATTAATATAGTTGTTGTAATGCTTACTCTAGGAGTCTAAATTCACCGTTTAATAAGTGAACTGTTATTAATATCATAATTATTATTAAGCACAGTACTCAGTTATTTGCAGTGTTACGCTCCGCCCATTTTCTGAGATGTCGTATGCAACTTCAAATGGCTATAATTTGCAACAAGGAAGGTGACGCTTGGAGAGACTGGAGCCATGCGTTCCAGTACCAACCTAATCCCTTGGTTCCTACATGAACCACTTTTTCTCTTCTTAAAGTAATAGATGTTATCCAATCATGTGGCAGTAACCTCCTTAGTCTATTATATTCCCTTTTTCATATAGGTATTGAAACCCAAAGTTATATCAAATCAAATATTCCTGATGAGGAACTTTTACAACTCTTGTTATTAAAGCTGCAGATAAACATATATTTCCCTAATTTCACTACTGCAGATATATTTATTGATTAAAAAATTAAAAGAACTCGCAAGAAAAACCAAAGTACATTCACTTACAAATACGCTATTAAGTTGTAAGCCACCTTTTTCATTTTTGGCCTCTGTGTGTATTTGAGTCAAACTTACCAGTTGCAGAGAACAATATTATGTCTATTGCTCACTACATTATATCTAACACAAAAAGTTTGTTTTTTCTAAATAATAAAAATGAGACTAGGAGCTTCTATGACGTCTCCTGGAAATGATCCTGTGTTTGTGAGCCTGTTTGTTTATCCTTGTGTGATCCTGTTCTGATAGTTTGTTAGTTCTCTCGCAGGCATACATTTTTATATAAATTAGCTGAAATAAATAACAATTGCATTTTCTAATGCAAGATTTATATAATTTGAATTTAAAAACCTAAAATTACTAATCTGGAAAACATAAAAATGATAAAGTTTCTAAGGTAAAAGTTCTTCTGCTTTTATTTTGCTTTTAGATTAATTCATATAAACTTAGATCTGGGAAATTAAAACACAAAATATATTGTAAGTTACGAAATATAATACAAAAAGTAATTTTTACTTTACCCAGAGTATGTATTTGATATCTTAATGTTTATAGTAAGTTTTAATATGTTTGTGGTTTTCAGGTCAAATTGTATTTACATTGTGATAAAAATTTTCATAAGGGGTTTATAATAGGATTCAGTAAAAGTTTAAAACTACTATAACGCATGGTGTTTTTTGTCGAGTGATGATAATTATGTAACTACTGCCTACTTAATTATTCAATAGTATGTGGTTACATTATAAGAATGGCTGGCCAGTACCAGATTTTAAAGCACTGCCGTTAACGTCTATTCCATGACCTAAACTTGTTTTCAAATAAGCGATAGATTGACTGAAGTCGAACAACTAAAGTTTATTGGTATCGTTTGTTATTAATGGTACTAGGCAAGCGTTAAGGTGTTGCAGTCATGTGGAAAATTTGCAGTGGAAATGTTATGCAGTGAGCATATATTATATACAGAAGTGGTTACATCAGAAGAATAAAATAAAGAGGAAGCAGGTCACTTTATGTCACTGGTATGTGCAAATCAACACGATACGAATGTAAAATGCCTATTTAGAAATAAAACTTCACTAAAGAATGAAATGATTAGAACGTAGCTAAAATAAAATGCTTATGGCTGTGAAATAATTAAGGCCTAGAGGCTACAAAAAGACTAGAAGAGGTAACTGGTTTGGATCGGCTGCAACCAATGCGGAAAAATCCATTCTCCAAGCTTAAATAAGGGATGGAAGTTCATGAAAGAACATGAGAACCCAAAAGGAATTGTATTACAGCATTCTGCGATAAAATTACGGAAATTGCCAGCGGAGAGTGAGGAATAGATTACAAATATTATTTTCTCTTTCCAGAATTCTTCAGTGTGATTACAATTGTTTTAGTGGCAGCCAATAATAGGGAAAGAACTTACGCGGAAGTGAGAAAAAGATGGGGTATAAATAAGGGTTTGGAGAATATTAATCACATCTATAGAGCATTCTATAAAATACCTTTGGGATTATCTAGAACAGCTCCTAATGGGGTAGTCGTAGTTGAACTGGACAGAGCTGTTAGAGTGAAATATTGGTATAATGTTGCATGAGACAAAGAAGATGAACAGTCAAAGGCTGCAAATGGGAAAGAGTTGGTTATGTCAAAGGGACAGTCCAAGAAATTGGAACCGGAGAAACAGTCAGCAGATAATAATAGACAAGAGTAGCGAAACAAAGTGAATTATTGAGCTTCGGGAATATTAAAACGCAGAAAATATGGAGCGCCCCTGAAATAACGTACATTGAAATATTGGAAACCTATGAAAGAACGGAGACGGCAGAAATATGTGAATGTTTGCAATAAAAAAACAAGAATTTGCACGGAGTAAAACAGATTTTAATATGGCTAATTGGATTAAAAGTGGCAAAAAGTTGTCCATTATATGAACGTGTAGATAAAAGGCATGTGGTACAGAAAATAAACTATGGCGAGAAAGGAAGTTTGGAACATGAGTTAGAAGGGAAATTTTGAATTCCTATTTCTGTAATCAGTAACAACTGCCAAGCTATAGCGGCATGCTAAACGGGAAGAGGTGGGGTAAAGTGATCATAATGGATATAATGAAGTAAATAAGGAAAACAGGGAAGGAATGATGATGTTACATAGCAAAGGTTCTATTTAAATGCTTATATACAACAGGATTCCTACTACACCATAACCATATTATTTTACTAATAAGCCATACATATACTTTTGTAATCAACATTATGTGCACATAATTGTTATTTGACTTGCGAGGTAAGTTGATGGTCATTACCGAGTGAAAACATTAAACGCCCGAGGTGCTGTCGCCGAGGACTTGAACTATAAGTCAACCCTCGCTAGTCTCATACCTAACTTTATCCGTTACCTAAGAAAACATCGACTTGAATTACGAATTGTAAAAATATTAAAATTGCTTTACAAAATATTCAGAATCTATGTTTTTACTAGTTGTAAGCTGATATTGGAAGCTTTAAATTGCAAAGAATCGTAACTATGGTGATGCAAAAATATCAAATGGCAGGTAAACTGTATGTCAAAATGAATGATTCAGGTGAAGAATGTTTTATACCTGAATAAATACGAGAAACTAATCTTATTTTGCTGCCACAAAAGTCATTTGCAATTTATGTTTAAGAAATGGTGCAGCTGAAAAAGTATTACAATATTTGCAAGGAAGTGTTTTTAGCTAATCACTTTTTCATAGAAATCACAGGTACTAACATAGTCTAGTCTGTGGTCGAATTATACGATGCTGAGATGTAGCTACATCGTCAATTAAAGACGGAGTGGATATTAGTAAATATATGAAGCTGAAAACCTTTTTAAAAAAGAAGCCATGTGGGTACAAGACAAAGAATGCAAAAGTTCTTACTAGGCAAGAGATGTAGATGTATGGTTGTTTCTTGTTTTCCGGATAACTAAAGAAAAATTGAACATCGGACTAAGCCATCTACGAGGTAACTGACAGTCAAAGAGATTATAATATAACGTCTTTGACACTATTAGAGCAGGCGTTTCTGAAAAAAATAATGTATTAATGTCTTGCAAATGTAAACTTTTTTCTTTGACTCTAGTAGAGATAATTATACTCTTTGCATAGATTATTATTTATATATAACAGTTAAAGGCCTATTTTTCAGTAACAAAAGTATCGCGTAATGTGTTTTTTCTTAAGGTGGCGGATATAATGTTTAGAATTCAGATGTTTTACAACTAAAATTTCCTATGGTATAAGCAGTTTATTCTAACTATTATTATAAAAAAATTTCATAAATAATTATCAAATACAACATGTTTATAAAATGTTCTCCATATAAATGTTATGTATGTCTGCGAGATGTGTTTCCAGTCAGATTAACTTGATTTATGTTCATTCTCTCTCCTTACAGGCAAGACGGAACAAGAACAGACTTCATAATGTGTTGTGCGGCTGCTTCACTTCTTCTGTTACACTTTCTCTTTCTTATTAATTTCTACTTTCTTCCTCTTCTTTTCTTTCTTCCACAAACACTATTACTCAAACATTTCTTATTTTGACAAAATTTTGAACAAGTTGGATTGAGACACAACTATTTTATAACATTTTCATGTTTTATGTATCGCAATTTTTGTATTTTAGAAATAAATGTTGCTTGATTTCTGCTATAGTTATTAGTTTTTTGTGTATTTTCTTAGGACAGTTGTGACCCTATCACTTAAAAATACATGTTTTCTGCGCAATTTATAGTTTTTTTAAATTTTTAATATATTCTCTCTTTTTATTTTTTTTCCCCTCACATATAAACTGGCATGCAGAAATTTGTATCCCCAATTTTCCTTCCACTCTTCATGCTAAAGGACAAATCATGAACATCCTCCCTTTTGATGTAATAAATAGAGAATAGCACAGACTAAAGAATTAGTTGAATAGAATAGAACTAACATTTTACGTCAATCTGCTTGCAGTAGAGCCAATTTGCAACCTCTACAATAAAGAAAAGCTTAGAAGGTTATTTTATAAATATAGAAATATAAGCAGCTCATTAACATTAACGTGAACAAAAAAAAAAAAAAAAAACGAAAGACACTATTCATTCCTAAAAGTTAATAAGTGAGTTTGAAAAATAACTGTCTATAACTATTCAAAAAATAATAGGATATAATTAAGCTTCGTGCACACAAACTCATCTCCAATGCAAAAGTGCTCTGGTAAAACATAAGAAAAGAATATTTTTGAACTGAAATTTCTTGTTTAGAACACTAATTGTAGTTAATTTACATTTTAATAATGTAACGACTTTATGTAGTTTCACTTAATATTTGCGAAGAAATATATCTTAAACATTAGGCCATGCTTCTGAAATTTTAAAGCTTTTGTAACTCACCATAAAACGCAAACCTTTAAAAAATAATTAAATAAGTGTCATATAATGTACCAACAATCTTATTTTCTGTTCATACCACGCATGTACAGCAAGTACTGGCAACTGCTCTAAGAAATTCACTGTAGTTCCCAATTCTTGAGAGCAAGCACACGCAAGTGGGAGTAGATAGGAGAGGGAGTGCTTGCAGAGGGCAAATAAATATCCTGCAATTCCCTATTTACCCTAGTGAATTGTCACAGAAATTATTATTGTGCCCTCTCCCACATTTACTACTCTTAACGTTTCTGAAGCAGCGATTTCTACCTCTGACTTCAAGTGCAGAAAAAACATAGAGGAATAAAATACACGCACAAACTTATAAATTATAGTTTTATTAGTGGCTAGGTTGTTACAGTGTTTTAAATAAATACCTTGGTCATTGCTTGCACTGCCTTAAAGTTATTTTACAATGTAAAACATGATCTACCATATTCAGTCATGAAGCTCAGTATGCAGAGAAATGCTTCGGTTTGTCACTAGCGCCTCTAGTGGCCATTTACTGGGATCATCACAGCAGACAAATTATAATTATAATTGTTTAGACACTACAAAGCATATCTAATTTTATATTTTAATAAAGTGTATTAGGCTCCACCATAAATACAGAGACATACGAAATAATATCAATAATTATTAATTTGAATAAGCATGTTATTCAGCGTAATAGTGACTGGCTTTCTTCATTCATAAATTCAGTCCACCATAACTGGGTATGTAATTACCTCTGGTTTTTACATTTAAATGCACGTAAAATGCCTTATGAATATATCTAATTGGATCTTTCGGAAACTGGAAGAAAGATAAATGTGGCACAACTTATAACAGTATAAATTGTCCCATATTATATTCAACAAACACATTACATAAGAACTGTATATTTTCTATCAACTAAAAACAGAACTAACATGGATATTTGGTTGGTTGAATCCATTTCACCCACAGGAGTGCTGTAGTCGTACAAGCCGCAAAACAAACGCATTCCAAGCTTCATGACTAGCATAGTAGACTATAGTTTAAACCTTAAACATGCGAAAACAATAATGACTTCTCCCACCGGAAGTAGAGGATGCAGCACACATCCGGATGAGCAAATGGCCGTTGTACTTTTGCATTGGAGTCCATATTGAAGCCAAAGCTTTCACAAATAACAGGAATCAAGCCTAACGCTTTCAAATAAGAGGTAGGCCAATAAACTATAAACCAAAATGACAGTAACACCACCACATGGATGATTCAACCTCTCCCCTATTCTACATCAGAATGTGGAGTGTTCGAGGCCCGGCAGTGACAAACGTGTAAGTATCAAGAAGAATGTGGAGCACTCCAGAAAGCTTTTCAGATACGCAGTTCGATATAACATTAGCCTAAATCACTTCTTCCCTGTCTCTTGCACTCTATTGTAAATACACTAATGACTTCGAACTGTATTCTATGTGAGAGAAATATTTAAATTTGATTTCTGAGATGGTGCAATAATAACTTGGTTAAAATCTTGAGTTATGCAATCCCAAAATACCATAACAACCTAAAACTATTTTTCGGCAGATTTAATAGTTTATTTTATGTTGGAAGGTTATACTTGGTTATTTAGAAAATTGTGGTGTTACGAAATGCTTGCGCATTTATAGGATTCTTTAAGCTACCTTTTTAGTAGGAGTCTCTGTGATACACATAAAAATTGGGGCTAATATATCACAGTTACCTAACCTATTGTAAAATAAAACTCCCATCACTTTTCTCTAGCGATTATCGTTTATATTTGTATGACTTTTACAAGCTATCTGCTTCAAGTTATTTGGAATTTTCAAATGCAACCTCATTACACATTTTGGTATAACAACAAGCGGATAAAAGAAATCACAGATTTAGATAGTGAAATATTAGCAGCGGTATTGACTTTTTGTAGTGTTTCAGTGGAATTTCGAGAAACAACATAATGATGCTTCAGAAAATGCCTGTACTGAAAAATTTAAAATGCTTACTGTATTGGATATAGGGTGCAGCTGATACCAGATAAAATGGTATGAAATAAATGACACGATTTTAAGAGATATACATTTTCCGTGCTGTAAGTTTTTATTTATGGTTTTCCATTACACAAAATTGTAATTTTTCATTAAGTTTAAGGTGTATATTTAGTTTGTTATTCAAACACATTAAATATAAGGTTTGACAAAATAAAAAATAATGAAACGATTTCCGTATAAACGGTAGTTTGGTGGATATTTATCAAAATGCTCATGTCGCATAGTTGAAAGGCATTGAAATTAAATATAAAATTTCGTCCTCATCTAACATTTCCTTTCAATTCGTTAACAAGCACGAGCACGCGCGCGCGCTCGCGCGCGCGCACACACACACACACACACACACACACACACATACACACACACACAAAGAGACAAACATGTGTCCTTTTTACTAAAACAACTTTATTTTTTTATTTTGTGGGGCTGAAAATCAGTGTTTTCGATGAAATCTCCATATCAAATTTTTGGAACAAACGCAGCATCTTCTTTACTCACTTGCATGTGATACAAAAAGAAAAAATGGTCAAAGTTATTTATTTGATACGAAATGCACTAAATCAAATACAACTTTCAAACGATTTTATTTTAGTTAATTGATAAAAATCAATCATTTCTTCACACTAGCCGTATATAGCTAAGGTTTTTGAAAGAGCCACTAAATTCTCTATTTGACTCGTATACTTCCCCGGTAAAGCACTAGAGGCTCTCGCATTCAAATGGGGAATTTGGTGTCATGACTGCAAGTTAGCCATGGTAGCTCAATGAGTTAGAGCGACTGGACGGAAACCAGGAGATCCGTGATTCAAATCCCGGCCATGGCATTGAATTTTTCATGTGTACTCTATCTAATATATGATTATTAGTAAAATAAATTACACCAAAACTGCACTGTTCTATTCATAAACTCTTCTGTTAATGCCAAAGAAAAATATTACATCTACTGTAATAGAAATTAAAAACTGAATCAGAACACAATTTTAAAAAATATCTTAATGAGCTAATACTTCCTATTAGCAATGACTAATTAAAATATTAACAGATGTGGTTTCTTTCTACGCAATACTATGAGTAATTTAAAGCTCCCATAATCTCTTATTCATTACATGATTTTCCTTTGCTATAAATTCGTCATGGCACACGACATTGAAACAAAAATAATTACGTAGAGATCTAATAATATTTCTCTGAAATAAACAACATAATATACACTTTCTATCTTTGGATTCCATTCTTGCTTTTAAGAATCCTTAAAATATTCGTATAAAGCTATGTTTAAAATTAACTTCGGAGACGTTATCTGAAGGAAAGTTATTTCCCATGTTAGATCGCTTAATGTTCTGATTTCATTTCCATTCTGTGCACATAAACATTCGATATGCACATTTTAAAGTTCATACGTTGAATAACTCTTTCAGTGTAGATTGTAAAAATCACATTGTTTTAATTTTCGTGGATATTTTGCAGAGCTTTAAAATTTAGCAAACGTCCCATAAGAAATGCTTAATTTACTCATGAGCTCGATTTTGGTTGCATTATTGATGCAGATGAACGCAAATTTAGCAAATGACTCCTATAGACATTAGACTAAAATGTTTCTTTTGCATTTTCGATCCTAAACCCATTAAAATTAGGCAATCTCGTCACAAATTTGACTACTTGGGCTTTAGGCCTCTACGAAAATTATGTCCTGTCTTTGAAAGTTTTAAAACCTCCCTATTCTGAATTAATTAAGAATTAATGTGAAACAAAGGTGAAATATTAGCAATTTAACCCATAGATTTCATGGAAGTTAATATAGAGATTTGGATAAAAGTAAACATTATATGATAGGACCACTATATATCTTGTCATTCAATATTTAGTCGGTGTTTATTTCTGGTTATCTTTTTACGTGTGTTGACAATAAAAAATGCAATTTTCATAATTCTTTGGAGATTTGCAAAGCATAAATTAACATCTATTTGCAAAAATCAATTTTGTAAGCCTCCTAGTGCTCTAAGATATTTCTAAATTTATGTTTATTGGATTAACCATTCTAAACTTTTACAGTACCTTGATAAACTATCTAAATATGTTAAATTATTATCATTGACGTCTGACTAAATACAGGACCCATCTGATTACCAGTAATGACAACAGATTATTTAATGAACTATAAATTGCAAAGTATTTGTATGTAAATGAGTTAAAAACAAACCAAGTACTAGTCCCTCAATTACATTTGATTTCCACCATTATTGGCATATCTTTCTGTAGAAGGCTGTTTGATATTAAGCATTTTGGCAAATATAAGGCCATAATGGATTTGCTGTATCTTTAGCGTAAAATAATGTCACCGTATTTTGTTTTCCTATTCTTCGAGCAAATATTTATTACTACGGACTTATTAGTTAAAACTAATAACGATAATACAATTAATTGTTTAAAGATAAATGAGAAACAGAGGGTAAACACTAGCTATGCAGTTAATCCCAGTCATTTACGCAATATATTCCAAACACTTAACGAAACACAGGTCAGGTTATGAGGCGGTCCGGCCCGTAGGGAACCACGTCAATCTCTCCCTTGTACCCAACGCCTCACAATTAAGGATTGATGGCGTGATGAGGTTAAGGAAAGGGAGATTGTAATCGGTTCGAGGTGGCTTGTAGCTCCCGCGTGAAAACTCTCATCTGTACTTCAGGAGTGGATGCGTCCTGACTGATTGTGGGTTGAATGATGACACCTCGAATCTGGTAGACAGAAGTTTATTGTTGTCCTTAAGCTCCTTTGCTCGCCACCGTAAAGTCCTCGTCGGTGTGGTTGCTGTGTTTAGCCTCACTGTCAATATTGTGATGTGAAGCACGGGGGCAGTAGCACTGCGTAGTCGAACTGGATACACTCGCGGAAGTGTACTTGTTAGGCGGCGCAGAATTCGCGTCCGTCTCACGTAGAACTCAGGACCGAAGTGTTCTTACTAGAAAAACCTACCTTCCGCCATCATTTTAAATTACCCCCACTCTAGGTATATTTTGGAGTTTGCAAAGTCACATTAACAAATATCAATTTTTCACTGGCTGGTAACTATCCCCACTTGAGATCAGTGTTCCAAATTTCCAGTTTCGGACCTAATATCAGAGACGCTTTCTCTAACGGTCCGCATGCAGAAATTTATGCGGAAGCATGCGTCCTGAGCGACGGTCAAAATCTTATAGCCTGTTGTCAGAAGCACGCATGGGATTTTAACAATGGGTTGGTTTCCGACTGGGTGGCACCAAATTTGCCTTGAGGGTAAATCAGACAATAGAGTAGGGTTCTTTACAGGGATTGCAAATGGAGTTTACTGACCTTCGCAGAGTTGCCTTGTCGCTGTGGTGATCTCCGGAGTATATGCTAGCATTATGGCATATATCTATTCTGGTATACGCCATTTATTTATATTTATTCGTTTGTTTATGTTAATGTCTTTCTGATATAAAATTATATGTCGTCTCAGTGTTCCTAGATGACAGGGGCTGCCTTCAGTTAACGTGTTATTAGAAAATTTACGTGGATAACACAGTGGCTCCTCTTTCGGATAAAAGTTGGACATGTTATGATCATGTGAATCGATAAATTTGCCACATGACCTATGTCCTACCATGTCTTATAAATGCTTATTTATGTAATACCATTATTTCCTTTCCTTAATGATTAATAAAGTAACACAAACTAGATAAGAAACCAAGATCCAGGTAACATTTTGGGATGAAGGAGAGAGTGACACCCAGTTATAAAATTACTTATAGACATATTATACTGATTCATTGTTTCTATAATTTCGAAGGGATCTACAGCACGTAGACTGTAGCTTCTTTGCTTCAACATACCTTCAAAATAACCCAGAATTACGGTGAAATAAATGTCCTTTCATTTAAATATGTCTTATTATATAATATAACATACAAATTTTTGTACTAACTGTTCATAAAGTAGCTTCAAATCCTGAATAAACTCGCACCCCAGAAAAGAAGAGCATATTTTCGTAACACCACAGAGGTTTTGAGGTTTAAGTTGCTTATATCAACTCGCAGCCTGGTGCATGAATACAATAAAGTTTCTTTTTCAGGCTTCAACTACTAACATAAGTATTATCCCATTTGTAACGTACTTGTCTGTGCTTACTGTGTATATAGTTGTTGTTGCTTCGGATGCTTAGATCTTCCATAATCAGCTCTCGCTTTAAACTAATCACAATATTAAATATGTACAGTAGGTAGTATATTAATCATTTAATATTAGTTTATTATAGTGCTAAGGTAAAACATAAGGAATAGGTATATAAAAGCTCTTAAGTGCTGAAAATGAAAAAAAAAAAACACTTAAAAACATTTTCTATTTTTAAGTCTCCAGTGGCTTTGTAGTTATATAGAGAATTAGAAGTTGTATTTATTAAGTTGTTTTATTCCACAGTAAAAGTTTACTAGTTTCAAAGTAGCACGGGCATATTTCATCTCTTTAAGAGGTAAATTAAGAGCTATTTGAAAATGTACTTTAGCAGATCAAAAAGGTACAGTGTATGACACCCTTATTCAGACACGGAAAAGTTAATGCAAGCTTTATTGAATTAACTGACAGTAATTTAGTCAAATGATTTGTTATTTTATATTTATTTATTAAGTTCCAGAATAAAACATAGTATGATCTTTTATATCTATTGGTAACAACGATTTTTGTACATATGAAAATCTGAAATAAATGCAACAATTTAAGAGTTTGCTTTCCATTGTATTTACACATCATAGTTTCATTTGGTGTCTTTGGTTTTCTAACGTTGGCAATATTTATTATTCTTTGCCGTCTTTGAACACCTCCAGAACACAGCACTGTTCACTTGTTAAAATATTTGACCGATTAACTTCCAAGGACGTATCCTTTTCTAGTATAGTTTTATTTGAATTGTTAAAAATCTCCAAGATGAGATTATTTACTATGGTCTGTTAAAGGCAACATAAAATTCTTTACAGATTTTAAAACATTCATGTAGGGTAGTTTTGGCTAACTTAATTATATCATTACATCCAGAACAACAAACATTAACGTATCTAAAATAAATACACATATAGGATGTTACACTACATTACATAAAATTTTGGTCTCTCAAATGAAATTGTGATTTTGGTTTGTTTATAGCTGTACTGGATAAAGGACATTTGATAAATTTTCACCCTCGTTTCTGTCCTAAACTTAAAGCCAAAAATACGTTTCTGTATATTTTAAATGATTATCTTAAAGACCCATACACTTCTGCTAAACTAATGGAAAGGTTTTGAACTTATTTGGAAACCGATTATCTCCTAGGTGCTGTGGAAATCGTCTTTATGTCTAAAATTATTTCATTTAGATATAAAAATCGTTGCGTTAGTAGTTACGTCATAATTTAGAGTAATCCGTAATAAAATATAAAATTAATTTATTTCTTTCGCATGTTACTGTTATATTGGAAAACGTTTTTCTTTTCCTTTTATTTGCGCCAAGATTGAAGTAAGATTAGCGACCGTGTTACACTGCCAGGAGTTTTGACGGATTGCTTTAATACGTAGAGATGTTCTAAATATTTGATCATTTACACTTAAATTGTTTAATTGTTTTGGCATATAACAGATATCTAAATGTTTTAATATGATTGCCTCACTTCCTTTATATTAAATTTTACATTTTTATAGAAAATACATAAATTAACGCTCATAAAATATTTTTGACAGAATGCTCCATTAGGTTACCTTACTAACCTTGAATTACGAAGTTATAACACTTTTCCTGTTATTACTGAGAAAAACAGGCTCATTTTTGCTGAAAAACCTCAAAGTTGCCACGCAGTGAATATTTTACAACCTGTGTCTCGCTGGGTTCTTTATTCCCCAGTAGTACACTTCGTGCTGAAAAACCATGTCTCTTTTCCATTTTTAATGGTTTTGAGATGCTTTTGTGATAGAACACTCGTATAGCTTTCACTTTTGTTTTGAAATATGTCAAATTTCCCATTCCGTATCGAAGTCCTCAAAAATCTTCTCATATGATGCTCTTTAACTCTATCTCCCACTGGTGTGCTCTTTTGCATTTACGTTCCTTAAAGTTAAGTTTCATTTAAACAGAAAGATTGAGAGAAGCTGAGGACATCTTGCAAGTTGTCCGAAATGATGATTGCCGTGATGCATACAATACTTTATGAGTGCCTACTCGTTTGCTAGAAATGTTTGGAATAAACCTGCAAATTAAAAATATGAGCATTGCATTTACATTGCCTTTGTTACTCACTCCTTACAAAATCTATTTATAAAAGCTTATACTTCTATCTACTTCTTGCTATGACAGAAAATTTTATTATTATTTTCAATTTCCTGTTGTTATCAGTTGAATTATCTTGAGGTGGCAGCTGAGTAAAGATGCACACTAAATGAATTAGTCTATTACCACATCTGGAAGGACAGTGAGGATTATTTTTACATGTGGAGCAGTTCATGCATGCAACATCAATGGCTTCACATGTAGAAATCGTCCTCTCTTTCCTTCCAGATGTGGTAATAGACTAATTCATTTAGTGTGTATCTTTACTCAGCTGCCATTTCAACATAATTGAACTATAGGTATAAAAGGATATAGCAAGCTAAAGTAAACGGATAGTCGTATGTTGTTTGTATAGCCATGAAAAAATAGCGACATATTTCCTTATAGTTACAATGGGAATGTGAGATATACAAGCCTACCAAACTAAGAAACACACTTGAGGTAAGGGAAGTTAAAACACCAGGCCGCAGTGAGTTACCTATGACTGCTACACTGAGTCTAAGAGGAGAAAATAGGTCTCATCTCTTCATTATAATAATGGGTTTAGATACGTTTAATACTTTATCTGCAATATAATACACTTCAGTTTTACTTGCAAATAAAAATGAATCAGATTATGCTGTGCAGGTGTTGCGCGTAGTAATACGAAAGTATATCTTAGACCGGACCCAGTATATAAGACTTAAACGATAGTCAATTTTTTTAACTGCTGGTCTCTATGGATGGCTTTAACGTTCTATTCCCTTTGTATGTTCAGGCTATAAAAAGAATAACGATTTCCTATTTCAGGTGGTATAATTATTTAAAAGTTAAGGAAATAGCAAGCAATATTTGAAAATGGTTATCCCTACAAAAAGTTTTTTGACATAAGCTGTGTGTTTTAATGTTTTAATTAACATACCGCCCTCGGTAAATGTATCTTCATTAAGCTCTTGGCGCATAATTAGCTTATAATTAGAGCTGAGATAGATATTACATTGATTAAACGATCTACTGATGATATTGCCTGTAGTAAATCCTGATTTATGTTTTAAAAATCAAATTTATGGACGAGTGAGGCTTATATATCATTAACAGAAGGTCTTATTATAGGAATACCACTGACAGCAGCTTCCTCGCAGTTTCTTCAGCTAATTGAATCTTCAAGAATTTCACAGGTTTCTTCATTACTCTAAAATTAATGAGCAAAGTTTAAGTGCGGAGTCACTACACATCCTTTCCAAGGAAGAAAATAACTCAATACAGAAATTTTGCTTTATTAATATTTATTTATACACTAAGCAGAACATGTATTGCATTCTACCCAAATATATAAAGAAGATTTCACCAGAAATTTACAGTTTTATGTCCTTGAATCCGAAATCATAAAACACACTTTCAGAAAAATGTTCTTTGGTGCATGTGTATCTATCTGCAAAGCTCAAATTTAACATTGCTTAAGATATTTCATAAAAAATTAAATGTACCTATACAATGAAATTTTTAGAAATGTCCTCAGAAACCGTGTTAATTCTGGATGACTTTTGCCGAACTAGTGAACGAAATGTACATCTAATTTAAGCACACAATTTATGGAGATAACCATTTTGGAAATATTCTTTGTTATTAGTTATAATTTTAAAATAGTTACGTTTTTCTCAAATAATCCCTACTGCCAATGTATCCACAAAAATGAGTAATGAAACTATTTCTGAAAACGTTTATCTGAGTAGAGAAAGTCGTATGACCACACTCACAGTTCTCTCTCGCTCTCACTATTCGTGTGTGTTTAATAAGACATTAGAAGAGATGGTAATAGACTGAAAAGCTGAAGTCATGTCCAAATAAGCCCGGAGTCGATAAAGCTTAGAGTTACTCCATTGATTTTCAGTAGCTGGGAACCTTTAAAAATAAATATTTTCCAATCATCTTATATTAATCGAGCTTCTACCTAGAGAGCTCCTGAGTATCAGGCAGACATGCTGCTTCCAGCTAATGGAGATGATTATCCCATAAGGTCTACTTGAGATTGGCGCATGGAATTAAATTAATTACTGCAGCTAATGTAGAAACGTTGTTGAAACTATATGAGAGTACTGTGGTTTGTAGAAAACGCCACAGTTGGTACCAGTCTCCATAACACCACACGCACACACATCAATTTGTGCAATGGCGGAGAAAAGATCATTCGCTGCTCAGCAAAGCTGAAAGTTGTACTCTTTTTATTTTTTCATTTATGGGGTACTTTAACGTCGCGGAATTCTTTGTGGAAGCTATTACGTACAGGAAATGACAGGTAATCTTGACTGAAGTAAAACTCCCTTATTCCTAACCAGGACTCTTCGCATGCCAGGTACATTAGTGCTCTACTGACTGAGCAACAGTGCTAGTTTGTAAGTAGCATTGTTTTTCGAGAAAGCAAAGAGTATGGTGGAGGAACATGCCATGTTCGGTACAAGATGGGTTTCATATTAGAAGAGCGAGGGGAGGTGTCCGTAATGTTGAAAAGATATAGGCAATTGCCATGGTCTTGACTGAAAATCTCGACAAATCAACAAGGGGAGTTACCTCCAGAGCTGAAAAATCCAGGTCGGCAACTTCAAAGAATTCAGCAAACACATCTGCAGTATTCTCATATAAAATGGCAGTAAGACACAAATTTAGAAAGAGAGATAAGTAATAAAGACTGCAGTATGTACTGTAGACAGTAGAAAAGGGGTGGTCATTTTTCAAGTAGTTCTCACCGCGTTTGAGAACTGACAAAACTTTCTATAGAATTCACTCACACGTTGCGTGAAAAGCAAACTTATAGTTAAACAGATATGTATATCTATGAGTTTCATTTTGAGCACTTTTATGAGAAAAAAAGAACATAATTTTGAATTTTACTATACTATTTTGCTAATCAGTACCCTATAGTTGAAGTAACAAATATTAACTATGTTTTTACATTTAACTGTATAACATTGTCACATTATAGATTGTGAACCGGGATGATTTTAGACTACAAGTTGTGGATAGTGTTGTGAATACTTATTGGTGGTTTACCGTAAGGGTTTACAATCTACTTTACAACTACGAGCGTAGATGAAAGGATAGGGGGATATGGTAGAGGTAAATGGTAAAGGGAATTTGTAGTCAGGTTACAGACAGATAGAAATAGCGCAACTTTCTACGAAATGCCAGTTTACTATAACATCATAATTTCCTAGAATACAAATCAACCCCGAAGTCTTGAAGAGACTTTGGGTGGATTGATGTTGATAGCTACATTAGTACATTAAGACCCAGTCGAGCTTACCTTCGAGGAGATGTCGGTGTGTGATGAAGTGAAGATTTGGCATAGCCTCCGGCCGCAACAATACACTTTAGACTCCCGCGCGCTTCGATAATCACCGCTATAAGTATTCACGGCCAAGCCCAAAAAGAGGGGGCCAACACACGTTACTGGCCCCTAAAATATGCAAATTAGGGGTTTGTCGTCTAATACTCCGCTTTGAGGTTTCTACATCTTTACTTCCACAAATTAATACTTTCAATTGTATAAAGAAACCTGATGCTATTAAAATTTCAAATAAATACCTAAAATAATTCAAGTTCCTTCACTTCACCAAAACATAGCGACAATATCAATCTGATATACATACTAAAATTCAGAAATACAATATAACAAGTAGAATGACCAACTGACAGTTCAGCAAATAGACGATAGTTAAGCTGCACTTCGATTTTGAAGTGAAGTTCGAATATTGAACAGCAGAGAACAGAAGCAATTTAAAGCAGCTCTTCTGGATTTATAAATTCAATAAAAAGGAATTCGCATTGAAATTAAATGTTCAAGATATACTGGATGAAATTAATCATCAAGACTGGTGCCCGCCTCAGTAGAGTAGATGGTAGCGTGTCTATTTCACGTTCATGAGGTCCCGAGTTCAAATTTTGGTCACAGTGAGTTATGTGTATAAGGCTTTTACCGAGGCTTTTCCTTATACTGAAACATGAAAGTCAGGTAACTAAGCTCTGTGGAACCTGGGCTCATTTGAGCATTTCACTAATTGCCCGATATGACTTAACGTTGAAGAACGTAAATTTAAAAAAGAACAAGAAGACTGGCTTCAAAAAGTTGAGAGGATGGATCCTCATATATTTCTGAAATCGGTCACAGTCTATAACCGACGTGACAAAGCAAATACAAAAATGTATAGGACATTCACGAAGATGACGTGTAGTCTGAGTTTAACAGAACAGGATAAATCAAATCCAAAATCTCAAAATATTCATTATGCATTATGATGCTTATACAAAGAGTTGCAGTTTTTAAGGAATCGCAACCTACTGAAGTTTGAATTAATTATATATTTCCGCTATCAATATTTTGAACACTTTTCATCCTATCAAATAGTTCTAAGGTGTGGTTTTTACATTCTCTATTATTTGTCTAGAGTAAGAACACAAAACATTGCATTCCCACAAAAATTTCATATCGAAATTTTGCATGAAGCACTTACATTTTGAGTAACCTGAATCAAAAAGGAAAGAAAATAAAAGTTCAGTTTAAATTCAATACTTCCAAAAAGGCAAGATGAAGATACTCCAGAACTGCAAGATACTCCATATTATCAAGTGGGCGAATGATACGTGATAGAAGGATCGCTTTCTATACTACTAAAATGCAGTGAATATGTCAGTGCTAATAAAAGTCATGTCACTTATCACATAAGATCTTGTTTTTTCCTAGTCGTCGTCACCAAATAATAATATTATTACAAAATCATCATACATCTACTCACAATAAACGATTTGACCACCAATAAAGAGGTTTGCAATCCTAAAAACGAAAGTGTAGCTGTGAAATAAAAGTTTAACAAATAGTAATAAAAAATAGAGACAAGAATAGGCTTAAGTAAAGGTAATTTGTGAAAAATGGTTATATAGCGTCATGTAAGTGTATCAAAGGATAACTGCTTTAAATATGAGAATTTATCTATACTAAAACACCGAATTTCTTTATTACAGCTAACGAATAGTTTACATTAATGCCAAATTATATGAAATCCATTCTTATTTATTAATATTCCTATGTTTAGGTATGTGATGTTGCACAGAGGTCTATGGAAGTGTTTGTAGGGACTCCAATACAAGTTATACAGCAGTAACCGTGGTCAAGAAACCAGTTGGACCACATTAGGGAATTCCTGGGTTGAATACTTAGAGCTCCAGTTTGACCTTAGATTTTTCGTCTGTTTTATCGGTGGGCGAATGCTAGAGGCTATTTCCATCTACCACGATTTTGTTTGTATGGTAAATACTTCCAACGGTAATTCATGTCGGACAATGAATGAAATGGGTGAAATGATGCTCAAAGGAGCCCAGGAGTTACCTAAACATTCATCGTTCAGAATAAGGCAAAAACCCGGAAAAACATTTATCCAAGTAACTCACCCTGACCGAGTTTCCAACTCGGGACTTGTTTAATGTGAGGCAGATACGCTACCATCTACGCTTTGAGGCGGGCTGGCTAGTACTTTGCATAGACATTAGAAGGCCCTTGATCGATGAATTGTTCATCGTCCTCTCTTGGCAGCCCCATCAGGGAATCAGTTCTTCGAGCCTGGAACCTGGTCTCTGTGACCTCTAGCCTTCTATCGTTACTTCACCTTATCCCTTCTTCTATTAGTCACGATATATCTTAGTAAGTCACAGTTTGCGAGTGCCCCTCCTTTGTTGTAAAAACCTAAACAAAGTGATTCTGTGTGTTCATCTTTACATCTGTGATCATTAAACATATGCTGGTGTCATAATTTACACACAACTACACATTTACATCCATAGCTAAAAAGATAAAGTTTGATAATTTCTGGAAATATGGTCAGACTCTAGTTAAATTACAAAAAATCCAAGCATTTGCTTAAGAAAGTGTTCAGTTGAGATATCCATGCTTGTAAATATAATGAAATACACTCTATAGAACTATCAAGCAATGTGATTAACACAAATAAATGTTTAGCATATAATAACGCTTCAAAAAATACAGTGGCTCCCAAAAGTACTTATTTCTCAGGAAACTCTTACAGTTAAGTTAACAGAGAAAATGTTGCAATTTTAACATGTGAACAGGACAAATTATGTAAGAGTTTATCTGCTCTACCACTTTGTAAAATTTTAATTTTATAGCTTATGATAATGTGAATACTGCAAAGTTTTTGAAGTGTGTTCTATATCGTGTTTACAAACAACTTATGCACATATTTGTGAGAGCAAACATTTTGGTATCGTTCATGAAATTATGCTGAAAGTTACTTTTGATTGAAGGAGAAAACAATGACAAACTTATGAATTAACAGACTTTTACTAAAATTTCTCAGTAAAATGTCAGCTTTTCTTCACAAAGTTATTTCTCCGCCAACTGATCATAGAAGTGACACTACTAGTTATTAAATAAATGAAAATATAGTGTTGTAAATACCACATAATAGCTTCAAAATCTTTCACTATATTCCATTTCTTCAAAATAGCTATAACTAGCGCAACTGAAACAGCATAAATTTAAAATATTGGCAAGGAAAATAAAACTACATCTTTAAAGTTTTGGAGGTGGACTGTTCTCTTCATTCTGAGTGATACTGCGTTATTGGTAAGCCATAGAAGTTAAGACAAAAATTTAGTACTCCAGGAAAATAAGGGTATCTTCTTTCAAAGCCCACAATTTAAGTAAGAAACAAACCTTTTTTATGCTACTAACAGGCTTCAACGAATTCTTTGACGTTAGTGTGAATTTACAAATACTTATGCTGTTTTCAAGGAGTTATTCTTCACAGCAAAAGATGGATATACCCATCCGCTTTATAAAATATGCCTACTACTTGGGGCTACTGCATTCTTGTAACACCTGCAAGCAAACATTTTGAATGGGGAAGAATTTTCAAACTGGAAATGAATAACTTTTGGAGTCACTGTGTACCTGATGCTATATATTTCCTTTTCTTAAAAGTTAAGTTCTAAACGGCATGCACACTGACTTAACATAATGTAACGTAACTTTCTGATGAGTATGTGTTAACTATTGCAGCACTATCTGGTGACTGGTATCATAACCTAGCGGCCAATGTCAAGCCTGAGCGTGCTGCCCCGAAGAGTCGGTTTTATCGTCCAACTCACATACCTGATATCGCGGTAAGTTATTCAGTAGAATTCAACTGATTGCAGAATAATTCTGATTCATCTATCTAGGTTTTTCTTTTGGGAGTCACTTCTGTAAAGAGTAAGTTGAACTTATGATAACCAGAGACAAAATCATTTGCATAGGTATGTGAAACTGTCTAAAGGACTTCCTGAAACAACCCAATGAATGACGAAATTGTACACTTCCTCTCTGTTCCTGTCAGTCTAGGTGGCACAGCTGGTTAGGTGCTAGCCTACTGACCATAAAATCGCGATTCAAACCCGAAGGTTTTTTAAATGTACTCAAAAGCGACAGAGTGATATCAATAGATTTACTGGCATATAAAAGAACTTTTTGTGAGAGAAATTCCGGCACGCGGCAGTTTTCGGGAGGTGGTGCAAGAAATTCCACAGAAACTCCATTATCTCTCCATCTTCTGGAGAGAGCAGTCCTCCGAGTTCAACCGGCACGCGATGCCATCAGTTAGAATTGCATCACAATACTTTCTGTGTATAAACATGAACAAGTAATAGCATGAAATAAGGTTATTTTAGGCATAACTGCAATTTTGTCTTCAAAATACGTCTTAAAATGCGGTTCTTCTTCATTGCATGCTCAAATTTTCTAGCAGTTAATACTATTAAAATGGAAATTATGTCATGTTTGGACATATTGCAAAAAATATTATTCTTTGGTGATGATTCTTAGAAACAGGAAAGTCTCTTCTTAGAACTGTATTCTTAGTACTAATGTATAAATTAAGTGAAGAATAAATATAGGTTTCAGATAATGATAATCTTGTTTAGTTTGTGACTTTTGGAGCTGACTATTAATGTAGTGTTACGACGTGGTTGCTCGTAGGAATAAAAAATTGATTACAGCCAATTGTTTGTCGAATTGCACAGTTCTGCTAATATGCTTTCGAATGATTTTGACTTTGAGTTATCGAGGTTCGGTCATTGGAAGGTACTGGTGGTTGACTATTTAGTAGAAACTTCTAAAATCAACTACAACTGTATATGATAAAGCCCTTGTGTGTCTAAATACTTCAATGAGGTGTGATACTTTTGACAACTTTTAGTATTTGTTATAATTTTCTGGACCGGTTGATTCGTCTCGGTATTATTATGTAAGATATTTCAATTCTTAAACATTCTTAGTGATGTGGGTAACACAGTTGTCTTTTTACTTCAGGAACCTCCTGCTCCTACCAGAGTGGAGACTCAGAATAACTTGAAAGAAGCTTTGAACAAGAAGAAGCTAGAGCAACGTGATGAGGAAGCGCGAATTGCGGAACTGGCAAGGCAGGAAGAGCTGGCCAAAGAGGCTACCATGGAACGACAAAAACAGCTACAGAAGAAGGCGCAGGAGGAAGCGGAACGCAAGGCGGAGGAACAACGCAAAGAAGAACAGCGAAGACAAGCCGAACTAGAGAGACAGGCAGCTGAAAAGAAGGCGGAAGAAGAAAGGAAAGAAGCGGAAAGGAAAGCTGAAGAAGAGCGGAAGGAGGCGGAAAGAAAGGCGGAAGAAGAAAGAAAGGAGGCAGAAAGAAAGGCAGAAGAAGAACGAAAGGAAGCAGAAAGAAAAGCTGAAGAAGAGAGAAAAGAAGCAGAAAGAAAAGCTGAAGAAGAGAGAAAAGAAGCAGAAAGAAAAGCTGAAGAAGAACGAAAGGAAGCAGAAAGGAAGGCGGAAGAAGAACAAAAAGAAGCAGAAAGGAAGGCGGAAGAAGAGCGAAAGGAAGCAGAGAGAAAAGCTGAAGAAGAACGTCAAGAAGCTGAAAGAAACGCTGAACTGGAGAGACAAGAAGCCGAAAAGAAAGCTGAAGAAGAACGTAAACAAGCTGAAGAGCAGGCTCGTCTTGAAGAAGAACAGAAGCAATCAGAGCAAGAAGTCGCCACTGACCAGGCCCCAGTTGAAGAAACGAAAACAGAACCTGAAGAACAAAAGGCAGCAGAAGCTGAAGTGGCCGTTGAGGACAAAGTTGTTGAGGAAGTTCAACCTGAGGCAGAAGTCACAAGTCCTGGTCCTGAACCAATGGTTGAAGAACCAGTGTCACCCTCAGACCAACAGCCACAAAGCTCAAGCGTTGAGATACAGGAAGCCGTCACCACTGAAGACGAAGATGCATGAAGCTGTCAGGGAGAATGCCACAAATGTATACGTAATTTCTCGAGCATGTGCTTGATTTTGCTACCTGATGACACACTTGTACCCTTACATGTTTGGAACAAAGCTTCTGGGAGGTGAATAGTTGTGCATTTATACTTTTAACTCCTTCTGTACATAATGAACATCACTATGTAAGATTTACACTCAAATAGCTTAAGGTTAAGGTATAAGCTTTATACAGAGTGGAAGAACCGGGTTTTATCTTTCCGTTTATAAATGTAATAAAATACTGAGACTTATATTTCCTTTCCTATTTTCGCTAAGAGAGTATACAAGTTTCCTTTTTTCAATATTCATGTCTTAAAATTTTATATGTTATTCTGATACTGCTGTAGGCACTAATAAAATTCTATGTTCGGCGATTATGTACCCTTTATCAGCCATTTGAATCAATAAAGTTAATTGAACATATGTTGGTTTACTGAATTTCTTTAGACAACCAAATTTTATCAGAAATTGTTCTTTCCCATGAAATAATCAGTTTATATCAATTCTTGGTTCGTAATTATGTTTCTGTTGGTCACCAGGTGGTTTCCTAGTGTCCAGAATGTGATAATTGGATAACTGAGAGTTTTTCTAAAATCCTAAGTTACTAATTTATTTTTTCCCCTTCTGGAGAGATTATGAAAGGAACATGGAATGTAGAAGGTCATCACATAGCCACTTTCTTCCAGAATATTTGAGAATCACCATTTTTTACTCTACACTTGTAATAATATCCAAAAATGTGATAAAATCACTTCTACAAACATTTATCATGTATGCATAGAGGAGTAAGCTTTCATAACAATGATGGACACTTTTTTACAGAAAGGTCAATATGATACCCAGGATTTGAACCATAGATTAAAAAGTCGTGGCCCTATGCCGGTTTGACATTAAATTGTCCATCTGACTGGTATATTTCCATAAATCAAAGAGAATGTAATGTTGTGCCGGCATGTTGCAATGGTAACTAAGTTCCCTTGAAATTCAAGATTCGAGATTCAAATCCCGACATATTATTGCATCTTTCGTGCTGATTTTACCTTTCCAATTTAGCCTACAAGTGTCATAAAATACGTTTTTAAAAGAATATATGGAAAAAGTAATGGGTATGTGGAATAAATATCTTTTCTTTTTCAATAGTTGTATTTGTATAGTTGTATTTGTCAAAACAGTTTGTAAGCTTCCGAATATGGTCTTGAGAAATATTACATAACACTAAAATTATGTTATGTTTAAATTATGGAAAGATTAAGTTATTTTAATCTCTGCATGAAGGAAGAAGGTTGAATTTAATAGACGGAACATTGGAATAAAAAGGGACACTATTTTCACTTACAATGATATATAAACTGTCAAAACTACTGAAGTTTACCTAAAAATCCAAGAAAAACTTATATTACTTGGCCAACCTGCCATCTACCGCAAGAAGTAATAGCCTTGAACAAATGAATGCTGAACTTATTAAAGCTTTAGGTAGGTAACCTAAACATCTGCTTAAGGCTCGAGAATTTTCAGATGGCATTGAACCAAATGTGAATATTTAGGTAGTGTTTACGTTATTTTATTAAAGATTTCTTGAAAATCTGTGTGTGTCACCCTTTGAAAATGTTTAACTTAAGGATAATGTTTCGTATTTAAGTGATTTTTATTTATGAGGTTCACACATTCAAGCGAATTTTTCTATTTTGTAATTTAGGGAGTGTCAAAACGTGTATTTCTGCTAATTTTTTGGCTATAATTCAATAGCTGCTATACGAGTGGTAAATAGTAAGAGAGACAATAAGCATTAGCTTTGAAGGAATGTCTGTTGGTGTTGTGACTGGAGGCTGTGACTGACGGAGTTGCCGGAAGTACGTAGAGTGTTTAATTAAACAAACAACAGAGCTCTGAGGTTGGTTAATTTCCTATCTTCTGCGGTCTCAGTTAGTTTCCTCCATGAAACACAATGTTATATGCCTTCAGGGAGCTTCAATACAGTATTATCGTTTTCACGTTACAACAAATAAGTTTGGTATATTTGTTACTATGCTAACACGGAGACCCCGGTTTTGATTTCCGGGTGGAAACTTTCCTTTAGTCAGGAATATTCCCCAACCTCTCTAGAATCTAGAAATACGATTGAGATTGTGAATGTAATAAATTATTAAATAACTAAAATTATTACAAAACTAAAGATTAAGTGAACATTATTGGTGTTTGGCAGTTATAAGTTAGAGGCTGCACTAAAGAAAAAGAAAACGTTGTTTGTATTGTTTGTACTTTAGATTACTTACTAGCATAACCTTTCCCATCCTTGTGAACTCATGAATAAATTCAAGAATTCTATTGCTTTGAAATCATATACCTAATGGTTACAAAAATAAATTCAAATTTGATTGAAATCGCTTCAAAGTGAATATACAGGGTCCCCCACCTAACTCAGCGACCTCAAATATTTCCGAAATGAAACAAAATATGAAAATTCCAGTTGACCCGGAATGTACCTATGTCAGCGACTCACAAATGAGAAGGTGATACACAATCTACAAAGCTAAACAAATAACGCTTCCAATACCAAGTTGTTTTTCTAATTGAACATGTATGTTTATTCTAGTTACAATTAGTGATAACACATTTGGTTGCGTTTTTCTAAACACATTTCGCCCACCTTGGTAGCGTGGTGGTAGGTCCCGAGTTCGAATCTCGTCAGGGTGAGTTACCTGGATAAGGTTTTTTCCGGGGTTTTCCCTTATCCTGTAAGACGAATGTCGGGTAACTCTAAGCTCCATGCACCTCGGACTCATTTGAGCATCATTTCATACATTCCATTCATTGTCCGATATGATTTAACGTTGGAGGATGTAAATTAAAAAAAAAGTAGTTACATTTCCAGTGGTCTATAGCCCTCAGAAACTTCATTGTTGTACATTACATCAGGCAAGAAAACTGCGCCTACAAATCACCTGTAGTGTCTTTACCGATGGAACCCTGTCACTTCAACAGATGTTCGAAGTGTCCTCCATTTGTATCAATACACTTTTGGAATCTGGTAACAAGAGAGTGTTGTAGGGATTGCAGTGTTTCCATAGATATTGCCGCACACGCCAGAGATACCATGTTGCATATCCTCTACTGCCGTAGAGAAAGAGGTCTAATGGCGTCAAGTCTGGGGACTGAGTTGGTCATCGCACAAGATCTCCCCGTCCTATACACCTATTTGAAAATCACTGGCAACCGAATTTTAGGTCCTTATTTTCACCAGTGCACATTAAACGGACAGTGACATGCATCAGTTCTGCAACATACTCTACCCCTTCTCATGGAGGACGTGGGATGGAAAACGCGTCCATCAATGTAGTTCTATCATGATGGTTGTCCCGCACATTATGCAGAAGTTTCCAGAGACGTTGTGGATAGGAAGTGATTTGAGGGTGAATTTTCCATGCCGGATGTAATGCACAGCAATGAAGTTTCTGAGGGCTATAGCCCACTAGTAAATGTGTTTAGAAAAACGGAAGCAAATGTGTTATCATTAATTGTGGCTCTAGTTGTCATTTTGCTAGAATAAACATACATGTTCCCTTTAAAAAAACGCAACTTGGTATTGGAAGTGTTATTTGTTTACCTTCTCATTTTGTGAACCCCTGACATGTACATTCCTAGCCAACTGGAATTTTCATATGTTGTTTCATTTCGGAGATATTTTACGTCGCAGAGTTAGGTGGGACATCCTGTATATTCACTATGAAGTTGTATTCTGGTAGTAATATTGGATAAAGGATGAATGAAATGGGTTAAGTAATACTCAGCGATTCTGGGGTAGATATATGTATCCGTAAGGAAAACCATCTGGAAAGAAAAAGAAAAAAAAGGGATCTTATCCTGGTAAATGCCCGTCTTGGTAGCGTAGATGGTAGCGTGTCTGCCTCACGTTCAAGAGGTCCCGAGTTCGAATCTCGGTCAGGGCGAGTTACCTGGATAAGGTTTTTCCGGGGTTTTCCCTTATCAAGATAGACGAATGTCGGGTAACTCTAAGCTCCATGGATCTCGGACTAATTTGAGCATCAGTTCACCCTTTTCATTCATTGCCCGATATGACAACGTTGGAGGACGTAAATTAAAAAAAAAATTATCCTGTTAACCCACCCTAAGTGAGATTCAAACTCGGACCATCTGAATGTGAGGCAGGCACGTCACTAGTTTGTCGCTACAGTACAGACCTGAAACATGACCCCATAAAAATAAAATTAAAAAATGTCTAGCTCTAAATCAATGGAGTAAACATTAATTTTTAATTTCTCTGCTACTTGATAATAGAACTTCACAAGAAATGCATACTTTGATCCCCTTTTGCTCCAAATAACTTCAATTTTATATAAAACTATGTAAACAGCATAAATCAGAAGCCAAACGACGTTAAGCTGTGATTTTAATTTATACGGAAATTTTAAAAACTAAATGTAAGATAAGCGTTAGTGAACCTGAACAATATTTTGAAAATATTTTAAAAAAATTCCTATTTGTCACGTAAATAGCAAAGATTTTACCTTATGTTCAAACCTGGACGTTCTAGATTATGTTAAATGCTAAGCTTTTCAATGATAAATTTTCTGTATACTTCCGTTTTCATTTTTATCCCGAGCGGAAACTAACTGTAACCACCCACAATTGGAGGATGAACCGGATTGTCATAGCGAACGAATAGGAGTGGCTAGAAAAATTATGGGACATTCAATTTCAGAACATAAAGTAATCATGAGAACAAAATAACACATTTCTACACTTGCACATTCATATCTTTATGATCTCACACACATTTTGCACGTATGAATTGTTTCTTTCTCACAGTGCCCACACAGATTTCGTGGTATCATTCTACATTTTTCTGGGCTCATTTGTGCATCTTTTCATCTGTTTTATTCATTCTCGGATATGACTTAACGTTGGAGAACGTAAATAAAAATGAATCACGCACCTTACCTTCCCCCGCTGTAGTAGAGGTATTAATGTTGCTCGTTTTCAGCACTGATTAAGTAATTATCATAATAAGGAGGATTATGGATTTAGGCGTGACTGTAGTTTCTTACTGTACAAGATTCTAGAGAAATTTCAATGCATATTCGTTATAAATCACTTTTAAACGAACCTAAAAGTAACAAAATGCCAGAAATGGAGCCATTACGTATGTCCTTTCCGGAAAAGAAGCTCGATTTAGTCTGAAAAAACACAATTGTATTGCATACTTAACTGTTCTCAGGCAGCTATCTCCTTCGCCCACAGATGTCGTTCCCACACAACAATTCACTACCGTCCCCTAGGGAGGATATTTTGAAAAACTAACCCGAGTCCCCCGTCAATTCGAATTACCGCGCTTACCTTATGTAATACCTAAAAGATTCAAAACAGAAGAGAGAGTAGACATTTCAACAATCATACCTGTAGTGCTTATGGAAAATTCACACCTACGTGGAGAATAGGTATATTGTTTCAATATGAAATAGTACTCTCTGCCCCTAATAATCCATCATAAAGAGTTAAATTGAAACATTTGTCAACTAGATGTTATGTTATATGCTTCCACATGTTAAAAATTATTTCCCTTGTTAAAAACTTGTATGTATATATGTCAGACAAACTTTACACGGACCCTTGGTCAGTGAAAGTGTTTTGTTCCAGTAACAAATGGCGAGAAGATTAATAAATCTTCAGGGTCGCAATGCTACATTCAGGCAAACTTCTGAGAGGAGAAATTCGGTGAATCCTAAACAAATTTAGGAAGAAGGTTACTCCCTTAAAAATGACGCCATATGCATTATCTCAAGCAAATCAATTTAAAAATTTCTGCCGCAAAAATATAAAATATCTTTTCGGCGGACATGGTCGACCAATAAGGAAACAGCTACACCACAATCCCGTGCAAGCAGTGGAAGGGGTATTTGTAGACGAAGTTAAAATAAAGATAGAAAGCTGAATTCTACACAGCCACTGCTGTATACGTGGAGAAGAGACCACGTCTGTTAGCGCGAAAAGTTCACGCGAAATTTTACACAGTCGCTGCCGTATTCGTGGAGAAGAAACTACGTCTGTTCGCGTGAAAAGATTGCGCGGAATTATCAACAGTCACTGTTGCATACGCGGAAGTGAAACCACATCTGTCAGCCCGAAATGTTTGTGCGCGTGTATTTCGCGGGTTTTACAAGTTACACTAAAGTCGCGTGGGATATCGTTGTTATAATAAGTTTACTTTTATAGTGCGGATGAGGATTGCGGATCTTTGTAGCATACGCAGACAAAAGCATACTCAATAAAGGAGAGCAATTTTGGAGACGCGAGGTCCGCATAAAGTTTGTCGTGAGAAAATTTGCGACCAAGAAAAATATAGATGATTGCCATTAAACAAGAAAACTGTGTTTTCTTCTACACCCAAGTGATTGACCCACACAACCCTGAACCTCAAGAGCTCATTGCTTGTAGCCTAATCCTAAACTCTTAAGAAGTAGGAGAGCTTCCAGAGCAGCCACGGGCGTCTTCGTTCTCACCATCATCGCAGAGGATGTCGGAGGCGATTACCAGAGTCAGCAGGTTAAAAGCGTCCCAGAGAAACAGGAGGCGCGAGGTGATGACGTCTTCAGCGCCATCGTGGGGATGACGTCAGCGATCAATCTAAGCATTATTGTGAACCATCGTCACCCAAGGAACCGTAACAACGACGCAAACACCCCTTACAAATACCTCATACAACAAATGTTGGTAATCGTTATTACTACACTTACTATACACCTTTGTTTTATGCACAGAATCGATCTCTTACTTCCCCGCCATTGCCCCCCGCCCCGTATTATAGAGCTGCTCAAAACGTTACCATGACTTTACATCTCAGATAACGCACTGATTAATCTCGTAAGTGTGAGAGGGGTACTGGCGCGCTCCTCGGACGAGTGCTAAGCACCAATGAACGCATCACTTCAGCCAATGGAATGTTCAGGAATTACAAATGACAGATAGCTGTTATGTCCACGTGCAGTAATCAGTGCCTTATCTGAGAAGTTTCTATTAACCAGGGTAACGATTTGAGCAGCGCGATAATACCACACCATGCTCCTATGGTCCTAGTTGTATAAGATCACAAGTGCTGTTCTTTGGGATGTTAAATCTAGAATTTAAAAATATTATTTGAAGCTTTACATGAATTTTTCTACTCACAGTTGTACAAAATATTCTTAAAGACTAGAAGACTATTTATTCTTTCATGTACTATAAGATAATTGAAATAAACATTTGTAGAAAAGATCTTATCACATATTTCCTTATAGATAAAATTGGAACAGCGGAATTCAGTAGGGTTAATTAATAATAATTAAATCTTTTAAGAAATTGTGGTCTTGTCTTGAAATTGTTCATTTCCATGCTTAGGACATAAGAATGGCGACTTCCTATTTGAGAAAAGAGGATTGAAAATGTTTATGAAATCACAACGAAGGAATAACTAATGTTTCACTTTGTAAAAACTGTTTTCATATATTTTGTTTTCCAATATCTACATTTTTTTTTTGTGCAGTTAGATTTTGTCTGGGAATTTAACTGTTTTTCCACACTACCCATATGTGGGGTAAGGTTTTAATAGGTAGTGTCAAATTGAAACATTGAATGCCATATTCGGGATTAGAACTACGAATCTCCCAGTCTCCCATTGAGCTACCATGGCCAACACGCCAGCATGACATTAAATTCTCCAACTAACTCGTATTTCACGCTGGTATGTTGGCCATGGTTGCTCACTGATTAAGAGCGGAGTCCAGGGGATCCGTAGTTCAAATCTGGACTATGACATTGAATGTTCAGTCTTTCTACAGCTTACCATAAGAAACAGCGAGGAAGATTCAGTGACGGGCTGTTAAAATATTTATTCATATTTTTATGTGCACAATATATATTGAATTCCATTGTAAATTACACTTTTATAGGTACATGCTAATAGTTATTAGTTAATAATTTAAGTGGAGTTCTTGTTCTTCTTAGCTATTAACTTGTCAATATCGGGCTCTATGCTAGATACATTTAAACAATGTTGAGGTCAGATTCACATCACTTATCCTAGATAATTTTTGTTCTTGGTATTATTGATAACAGAGAAAACTTTTTCACATCCGTATGTCCCTCCAAACACTGCAGCCAGGCGCAGACTCAGACGTTTTAAATTGGGATACATGTGCTGGTTGATTATTTTATATAATTCTAATCCATATTTTCAAACGTATAACTTGCTTTGCTCCATATCTATAATCTCCAATTGCAGATGTGATGGCACTTCTGCATTTACAAAAATTAGATTACTTAGAATTAACAATTCCATTTCAATTCCAATTATATCATAAAATCTGCTCACTTTCTTCTCGGGCAGCCAGCCAGATGAAAAGATGATTAGATATCAACGTTTCGGGAGTGTGCATCTCTCCCATCATCAGGATATTTATAAAATGTTATAACCACAAATGAAACACTGCATACAACACAACTATAAACAAAGATAAAACACTAACAAGATTCGCATTACTGAACAAAAGACGATTTCCTCCGAAAGGAACACGCTTAATCGTGATGCTGGGTTTCAGTTCAGCTCCTCCTGGAAACCAGCCTTAAAATGGAATTCCGTCGATTTAAGAAGCAAAAATCAATACAGATTGATAATCAAGTTAAGTAGTTACGTTTCTTTGACACAATTTTCTATACTCACGCCATCTCCTGACCTGGCACTTAATTTACTGAAAACAGTCTTTTGTTCAGTAATGCGAATTTTGATAGTGTTTTTTCTTTGTTTATAGTTGTGTTATCTCCAGCGTTTCATTTGTGGTTATAACATTTTATAAATACCCTGATGATGGGAGAGATGTACACTCCCGAAACGATATCTAAACATCTTTTCACCTGGCTGGCTGCCCGAGAAGAAAGTGAGCGTATTGGTCACCAGAAAAGCTTCAGGTCTTATATCACAAAATCTGTTTGCAAATTCAGAATACATCTTAATCACAACTTGTTTGTATTTGTCTTGTGTTTAAAATGCAACATTTGAAACTGGTTTAAGTAGAGGGAAGTGATATAAGTCTGCCTTCTGAAGCTGTTGCTTCCATAGCTTCAGTTTACTCATGAACATTTTAATTGCGCTCACCATGTCAATTATGCAGCGATTCTTCCCTTGTAAAATTATGTTTAGTGATTTTAAATGATCGAATAGATCTGTTGGGAAAGCAAATTCATCATCCATGTTTCCTTGGACAACTGCGGGATAACAATACCTCACTTCCTTAAAAACTCGACTATTTCCGGGAGGATATTAAAAAACCGGTGAAGCATATCTCCTCTGCTTAACCCTCTAACCTTGCAAAAATAAATTAAATCTGAATAATCTGATCCCTTATCTGATAAGAATTCTTGAAATTGTTTGTGTCGTAGAGAGTGAGCTTTAATCAAATTTACAGTTTTTACTACCACTAACATAACATTATCCAATGTTGCACTCTTTGCACATAAAGCTTCTCTATGTATTATGCAGTGTATTATTTTTACATTATTAGACAGTCAGCTAAATGGGATTTTAATCTTCGCGTGAAACCATTAATATGGCCCATTATAGACGGTGCACCATCAGTTGCGATTGCTACTAATTTTACTTCCATGGCAAGTCATATTTATAAGCTACCATGTATAGCGCTTCAAAAATGTTTTCTCCACATGTATTATCTTTTAGAGGAAAGAGGTCCGGAAATTCATCCAAAATATTGAAGTCAGTATCAAATCCTCGAATGAATACAGCCAACTGAGCAGTATCTGTTAGATCTGTACAGTCATCTATGGCTAAAGAGTACCATATGAAATTCTTTATTTTAACTTTTAATTTCTTTTCGATATCGGAGGCCATTTCTGATATCCTGGAGTTTATTGTTCCCCCTCCAAGGCTTAATTGCTTAAAATCTTGTAGGCTTGCCTAAAGAAGATCACACAAGTAACCCCTCCCGCCGTTAAAATTATTCGGAAACCACATCCAATGGACGAAACAGGCTAAATATCTAGGAGTAACACTGGACACGGGACTAACATTCGCCCCGCACGTCAAAAACGTCCGAAGGCTCACTTACGCCCAGCTCCGTCGCATTTACCCGCTCCTGAACCGCAAAAACAACCTCAGCTTGAAACTCGGTCTAACGCTGTACAAGACACTGATTGGCTCCATAATGACATATGCGGCACCTGCATGGATCACTATGCCCCAACACACCTTAAAACACTACAAAACGTCCAAAACAAAATCATCCGCCTAGCAGCCAAGGTCCCCAGAAGTGCACCTACAGACATACTCCACGAAGAACTCCACCTACATACCATCGAGCAATTCTTCAAAAGACTAGCAACCAACCTCTACTCAAAAAGCAGCGAACACCATAACCCACTGACCATGATAAGCACAAGAGGCCACTTTCAATCTTCGACCGAAAAATCCCACTATCAAAGATACAGGGGCCTGATCCCGTCACACAATATCTGCAAGAGTTGGTACCAACATAAAGATGTCAGCCCTTATGACGACCACCGCCTAACCACAGACTTCGATTCTGGAACGTGCCACCAAGCTTCCTGGCTGCCCAACCACATAACATCACCGAAGACTGCTGTGGTTACCCCATGGCTAACCGGACTAACTGAATGACCTCATTAACTAGAGTAGTTAGTGCATGGTAGGGGAGACGATATAGATCCCTTTCGGATGATCGTCACCAGAGCTGGCGGAGGAGGGGCCAGTCCTATAAAAAAAAAGTGTACTGTGGCAAATATCTTCAGCTACTGTTGTCATACATTCTTTTACAAATTCCCCTTCGGAATGTGGCTTATTCCCTTTAGGTATTAACTTTGCAATTTTATAGCTTGCACGCAATATACTGTCGGGTTTAACACTAATAACAGAAGAGGATTTGTTCCTAAGAAATGTCACATTCAATTACTCAAATCTTCCTTGGTGGGCTGAAACAGTGAGAATATCGGTGTTGTACTCCTTAAAATGCCTGTCCACCACTTACTTGCCTTTGTTTTAAAACACAAAGGAGTGTACACGTACCGCAATAGCCGATGACCATCAGGTGTTCCCTGCACCTCCACGGCGCTAAGCACCTCTGATCTAGATTATAACACTTTTTAATTAAAATCGTTAAGAGCCATTTGCCATAAAATAAAAGGTTTCCAAAAATGCTCTGGTAAACTATGGTGGAGGATTTCCTTAAAATCTACGTTTTACGTCCATGGTATTTGACCATCTAACTTTTTGAGTTATGCTGATGATGAATATAGACACAAACACATAGAGACCTTTTTTCTAACAATGATTTATTTTTGGAATTATGTACTCCCAAAAATATGTTCTTAGGTTTCAACTTTAATAATGGTAAATCATTTATTTACTGCTATACAAGAGATAGTGTAAAACTTCTACAATCCGCCAGTGGAATACCAAGTAGTGTGTACAACTCGTTGCAGTGATGTGATATTTACACTATCCCTGTGGCACCTCGTATCTAATGGACCTGCCCACTGCCTGTTCAATCTCAGGAATATTCTGAGCATCACGAAGTGGTTCCTTCATCTTTGGAATCAATGCATAATCACGGATTGGATATGGTGGATGGAAAAATACTTCTCACTCCCCAACGATGGTGCAGATCAGCTACAGGATGTGCACCCGCCTCGGTAGCGTAGATGGTAGCATGCCTATCTCACGTTCAAGAGGTCCCGATTTCGAATCTCGGTAAGGGTGAGTTACCTGGGTAAGGTTTTTTTCGGGGTTTCCCTTATCTTAAACTGTAAGCTCCATGGACCTTGGACTTATTTGAGCATCATTTCATCAAATTCATTCACCGTCCAATATGACTTGACGTTGGATGACGTAAATTAAAAAAAAAACAGGATATGTCGTGTGCGTTCAAGCATTATCCTGCAAAATTATGTTAGGGTTCTGCAAAACGTGTGGGTTCAGTTACCACAGGCTGTTCTCTAAGAAAATAAAGAAATATTGTGCATTAACATTCCGTCTTACTAGACCATGTGTGATGCATGTCGCCATCACAGTCATATATGAGAATCAGAGTAACGTTCAAATTTGTTGGGAGACGACGTGACGTGTGACCAGCAATATCGTCACTCGCTAGATTGGAGCTTAAGTATGACATGGCCTATGTTTCATCTAGCGTAATAATGCGTCTCCGTCACGAACAAGCGTCTCCAAGCGACAGCTAGTACTGTCTGTCATTGATCGGTGTCTATTGGCCCGGGTCCTTGGTCCCACGGGTCCAGGACTAATGGGAGTAGAACCTCTGCACTTAAACTGTCTATTATGTGTTTCAAATAGGAAGGTGTTTGTCCTTGAGCGCTACTAGGTGAGCAACCAATCGGAGTCCTGCAGTGTTGTATTGCATTCCCGCTAAGTAGTATGTGAGGAGCGCCAACCTAATCAATCTGTATGAAATACTATTCACGCTAAGACAAAAATTCAGATTTTCCCGAAACTGATCCATGTGGAAGGTATAGAGGTATCTAACATAAGCATGAAAACCCCATATTTTTAACTCAGATAGTTTTTCTAATACAAATAAATAAACCACTATTACCTGTATTATAACAATAAATCGCCACGTAAGCACTGTATGAATATCATTATTGGTTGGCATGTATGCGTGTACGTATATTTATATTTACTCAGAACTGAAACTTAAATCTTTGAAATGACGTAATAAAAGAGTTACTTTGAATAATCCAATTCGAGCGAGAGGAAACAATAAATTTCTTACTGCCCTGGCAGAACGTGTATGGTTACATTATGTCTTTGTTTATGAATGGTTCGTAATCTCTATTTACTCTAGAGAATTCCAAGTGGTTGGTGTGTATGTATGTACATATACTTTTCATTGCTTAGAACTGAAATTTAAACTACTGACATGACGTGATAAAAGAATTACTGTGAATAAGTCAAGGTATTAAATTCGAGAAAGAGCAAACACTTCATTTCCTGTTAGCCTGTGGAATGCTGTATGCTTATGTTTATGAATGAATGCTGGATAAGAAGTGTTTATTTACTCTGGAGAGTTTAGGTCAATATCATTCAGTTGTTCTTTACACAACAGTAGAGTAGGAGTTAAATAGTGCAATGGCTTCTTGCGGTGAATTTAGTGGCGAGTTATTGCAAAGAGTATTTCTACTTAAAAACACGGAAAAAGTGTATCAGCTGGATCAACTTGCAATTGAAACGGGACACGAGTTAATACGCCTCCCGCCTTACCACTGCCAAAATAATACAATTGATTTGGTGTGGGCTCAAATAAAAAGGGGGATTGCAAACATAAATAGTACTTTTAAACTGACGGACGTTAAATGACTTGCTCACGAAGAAATTGACAAGGTTACACAACAGGACTGGGAAAACTGCGTGAGGCATGCAGAAAACCTTCAAGAAGACGATTTTAAGAAAGAAATAGCACGTGACGAGATTTTGGAACCTGTACTCATAAATTTGCGAGACTCAGATGAAGATAGTGACAATGACGAATTGTCTCTTAACGGAGGTGTCTTTGACAGCGATATGGATGTGCCACTGGCAGTTCCATTGGATTATAAAAACAGGTAATTCATAAACTATAATTATAGTTATAGTATTTTAAAATGCATATAATTTGCGAAAATGATTTTTACAATTTAGATTTTGGCAACTGCATCATTCTAAAAGTTTGTAAAATATAATTTGCTTACCCTTACGTCTGCGCCAAGCAGACCTGCATTTTGTATGAGTGTGCGAGAGAGAGGGAAATATAAAAGGATTGGGGTATCAAGCTGGCAAAGCTGAGTGATACGGCATCTGATTAGCTGGACTCCAGAACTCTTGCCATTTGAAACACATAATGGTAGTGCACATACGGTTCAGTAACAGTGAGCATCCGGCTGAGGCATGTCTTCCACGTGGACACGCACTTCACTGAAGGTTTTAATCTACCTCGCCATAGTAACATTTTCTTCCGAAATGCACCAGGACATTCATTACAAATACGAACATGGGCACATTGAATTTGTTATAAAGATTGCTGTTGCTGCTCTTCTGTTTCTACAGCACTTGCACTATGAGTGTGACAAAAGAATCCATGAGCTGGAGGGGAGGTTAGACATAGACTAACATGTGGAAACAAACAATTCTCTCTTGTTGCACTTCCACGGCAGTGTTGCCACTATTTCTGTTACACCAATTTTTAATGTGCAAGCATCCACGGCATGTAGCCGGCACCGCATACACCGTAGGCTAGAAAGTAAGTGGCATGCAGGGAAATTATGAAAATGAAATCCTGGTATGAAAGTAAGAAACCCAGCATTCGCCAAAGTGACAAGTGAAAGTCACGAACATTCCAAAACAGAGCACGCAACAGAAATCGAACTTACGACCTCCCACGACTCACAGCGTCAACTGCGTACCATATGGAGCGCAGTAGATCAGAAAAGACCTTCATTTCAGAGCTTACTGGCATTATAACATGTGTTATCTGTGAACCTATAAATCCTGTCAAAGAGGCTGTTACAATAACATGATCTGAATGGCCGATGCCTTCACAAATGCGAAATATTGACAAGTACAGGATGTAAAATGATAACAGTTAAGCAATGAGCTCAGAGGAAACCGAAAATATTACTTCAGTGAGGGCATTAGCCAGCATCAGTCGTGGTGTGTCACACGGGTGAGTGATGTCACTCCGTTTACGGAAACAAAGAGAGTTACCAGGTGATATCAAGAACATATGTTTGAGACAGTTATGGGAACCTCGAAAACCAAATGGATCATTCAACAAGGTTCAGTTATATCAGACTGCCCTATAGTCATTATTAAAGGGTTAAGATGATCATTTCAATTATTTTACCAAGTTCATTTTTTATTTACATCCTCCAAAATTGGGTCCTATTGGACATTGAATGAAATGAGTGAAATGATTCTCAAATGAGCCTAGGGTAATTCTAAGCTCCATAGAGCTTAGAGTTACCCGAAATTCATCTTTTAGGACAAGGAAGAACATTATCCAGAAAACTCACCCTGACCGAGATTCGATTTGCTGGACCACGTAGCCATGATCAGTGGTGTGTATATCTCTAACGTCCACCACTAGAGGGTCGCGGGTTCGAGTACCGCCTTAGTCATGGTTATTTATGCCTATATGGCATATGTGTGAAAACAGTAAAGAATAAAAAAGGTGAAAATAAGGGAATGAAAAATTTATTTATTTAATATGGATAGATTTTTTAATATAAAAAGCTTGGGATCTCTTGAATGTAAAGTAGACACGCTACCATTTACGCTACAGAGGCCGGTCTTTACGAAGATGCGTTCATGGGTCACTGAATTAAATAACAACGATTAATGAAAACATATTTGAGGATTCTTTACTAAAACGTAATATTTGAGATATATAAAAACCTTAGAAACTTGAGAGGAGATATCGTCTGCACATCCGTGGTTATGTCTTCGTTAGCTCGCTGTGAGATATTGGTCATCGCTGCCACCCACGTCCTGACGTCACACTTCAGGTATGTCAGTCCTTACTGAAAACTTTATAATATCACATCTGGAGAAGTGATGAAGTCGCCATTTCTAGGACGTTGAACCACAAGAATGATGGCGGTCTTCAGACTAAAGCGATATAGGATAAGAAAACTTTAGAAAGCGTTCAAACTACAACATTCTATCGGAATTTCATCCACTTGCTTCTAAAACTTCCTAACTGTTTCGATGAAGCAGAATGGGGAAGAATAGGGAGAGTCTAATTTGTTGCACCTAAACTATTGTTACTTTCTCCAGCCACCAGCATTTGTTTTTAGATATTGTTCACCAAGCGTAAGCGTATTTTCAAATCCTAACTCATATTTATAAAAGCACACTTTTAGAGGAAGTGTATTAGCTTCGTTTGGTTACAACAAGAACGGAAGAAGCTTATGCGACAAAATAAAATAAAATCTGAATATCATACCCCAGCTCCTTGAAACTATACCGGGGCACACATTCAAATTTTACATTTATTATTTCTTAATAAAATTACATTATTAATAGTACATAATTGTTTCAGATTTCTACGACTACAAAAACTACTAAAACAAAATTGATAAAACACAAAACAAAACCAAAAACTACTAATACCTATAATACAACAAAATTTACTGGTAACCAGCAAATCTCTACTGAACACAATACTAATATTCTTTTAAATACTTAACCAAACATTACAGATAAATTTAAATAACAAAAACCATACAACACTACAAAAAATAACTCCTGATAATTGCTGGAAGCCAGCAATTCTAATTTAAACTGAGAAAAATCTCAGCTAAATTTATAACACATATTTAGAAGTACTGGTAACCAGCACCTATTTTTAAATTAAACACAAGAATAACAAATTTATTTGTTCTTTTCTTTTCTTATTTTAATCTTCTTGATTAAACATATAATTCAAAAAGAAATTTACATATTACATTTCTAATTTAGATGATGATTAAATATAATTTAAACAGCAACACATTCTTTTAATATTAACTATTAAGATACTTTTCACCAAATTCTGAAACTAAACTCAATAATTCATATTTATTTTTACAAATATACACTAAGTCCATATAAAAAATATAAAATTTCACTAATTGTTTCTTTGGTCTTCTTCTTTCTGTCCATTCTTATCTACCAGTTGAAACCACATAATATTTTCTATTTAATTACTCTCGTTCCTCATCTTATAAATTCTCTTCCTCTTCTATATCTTGTCCAAATTGTTCGATTTCCTCTTCTTCTATTATTATGCTTGAGGATCCATTTGCATACAATTTTCTCTTATAAGTCTTTCTTCTATTCTATCTGATTTTCTTAATTCTTGTCTTTCAATTGATAATCTTTCAGGTCTTCTTACTTCTATAATTTCTGACTCCCAAGTTTTACTTACATAATTGCTTAGAAATTGTAACTTTTTTTACTAATTCAGAATCCCTTAATATGTCATGAATATAAAATCCTCCTAAAACATATCTTTCCTCTAACTGCGAAATTCCCTATTTTTCACATTCAAAAATAACATGCTCGGGATCACCTACTTTATTACATAAATTACATAAATCATTTTCAGTTTTATTAATTTTTTCCAATATGTGTTATATGGTCCATGACCAGTTACATAATGAATGAAACCTTTAGTTGGTTGGATGAAATATAATCTTAATCTTTCTTTTATACTTGGAAACAAATTAAAAGTTCTTCTTCCTTCTGGAATTTCATTCCACTCCCTTTGCCACTTTTTTATAAGAGAATTTTTTACTTCCATACTTTATCGGTTCTTATTCCACAAATTTTATGTACTTTATCCAAATTTCCATTTCGTATCCAATACTTTGCCCCCCTTAGCCTCATTAACAAATCAATGGGCCATATTGCTGTTGTTACCAGGAGAGCCATGGTAGATGTCGTACTGACTGCACCAGTGAGCCGTAAAATAATTTTACGCTGTGTTCTCCTCAATAATCTCCTGATTGCCACGTCATCCATCCTTTCCGCCCAAGCAGCTGCTGCATAGGTAATGATAGAGGCAAAGATGGTGTTATGATAAATTTGGATTACTTTTAATGGGATTAAAAAAATTGGATTAGTTAATCTTGCCAATTTTAACATTATCTTTTCCGATTTTTCTCTTATATAATCTACATGTTTTCTAAAATTAAATTTCGCATCCAACATTAAACCCAGATATTTTATTTGTTGTTTCCGTTGTATACTTTGATTATTTATTTTTAAAACAGGATTTCTTTTTAAGCTTCCTTTGAAAATTAAATAATTGGATTTATCCGGAGCAATTTTCAATTCACTATGTTGACACCAATCTGACAAAATTATGGTATGTTTATGCGACAGTTAACACTTCAAAAAGTGTTCGCTCTGTGCAGGCCTTTGAAACTCCACACTGTTTCCATAATATCACCGAGGGGATTGGCTCAGGCCGTTTCGTCTGCGGCTCGCATTCGGGTGGTCCTTGTTCAATTACCGTGGCCCACCTATCTGACTCATTGGTTTTTTTAGGGTTTTCCTGGGTCGCCAGGTGAATGCTGAGTAGGGTAATTTCAATCCCCGAATTTCCTATCCCTCCATTTAATCTCCATTAATATTTCAATCGTCTCTCATCTGGTGGTCTCTTTCAGGGTGTCTCGGCGCTACATGGCAGGATGATATGCTCTTGGTAAAACTTCCTCCTGTGAAGGACGGTCTCCGGTCTCCGAACCCGGTCTGTTGGGGCGTTTCCGGACCACAGTAAGATGGGATGCCAGTTTTTCTGGCCTGCCGGGGAACTTCCAACTATTAAAGTGTAGGGACCCTGCCCCCAGCACTGTCGTGGTTCCGTGGGACGGCACCCTCTGTGTTCTCTCGTCTCATCCTTCCTGCCGCGGCTGCCCCACTTGGGGGCTTAGGTACAATAGATCAAGTTTGGACCACCCTAACGAATCCCTTCATTAGCGTAGTCCAATCCAATCAGTCCAGTCCATAATATAGCGACCACCAAGAGCACATCGTTCCACCATGTGATGAATGGGCGTTACATGCCCCATAACCTACATGAGGTATGCTAACAGCAATGGCGATGGGACGAGAGAACATACAGCTTTTACAATAGACCCGAGTCACATTGCGCTTGTGGATACATTGCATGAAGTGGTTAGAGCAGAAGTCTTGGATAAAGTGAACTTAAAATCACTATCCAAGAGCCGGGATTCAAACCACATTCCCTCAGCATGAGAGCTGCGAACGAAACAACTCTCCCGGGGCCCATGACAAACAATGAAATTTTGCTTCCGCACAAACAGTTTGTAGAGTTAAGTTAGAAAGGTAGAATCAGGCCTAACAATTCAGTCTACAACCGGATTTATTGTTCTGCGTGGCCTAAGTTAAGTGCTAACCTTTGCTTCTGGAGGTCGGAGGGCGATGAACTTTTTCCCGCGTAAAAATCCTTAGCACGGCTTCCTTTGCAAGGGAAGTAAAACTGGTGGTCCAGTATCGTAGATTTACGCCACGTAAAAGAAACTGAAACCTGAGAAAAGGGTATTTCAGCAGAACGAAAGCAATTAGTCTCCATAAACAAATAAATAAATAGCCACTTTTCGAAAATTACCCAAATGATTAGCATTTTAAGAATGCCTTGTGGTTTAACGAAAATGTGAATAAATAAGAAAGTTAATACCGGCATGTTGCCATGGTAGAGATCAATTTGTTACAGTAAGGGCACGGAAAGACGAAGAACCATGTCTCAAATTGTGGCTATGACAATCAACTTTCCAGTCGGATTCAGTTTTCTAAATAATTGAACTTCAAACATTTCAAAATCTCACTTCAACAATTTTAAATATTAGAAAATATAATCCGACAACAATGAATATCCCGAAAATGTTAACGTCACAGAATCGTTTTAATAAAAAGCATATCGTTTAATAAGACCAATTTTTTTCAACAGTAAGCCTTCATCTACCTCTTAAGGTTATCAGCAGAAATTTTGGCCTACGCGTTTCATTAATCATGCAAAATACGTGGTATCTAAATCAAAGCAGTTAATCGTTCATTAGAAAATGAAAAATAATGAATATATTGTCACGTGAATGATGGGATTTTCTTTGAAAATTTCATTTATAGAAAAAACTGGATTGAGAGGTCTCAAAACATATACTGTTGTTGTAATTTACGTCCTCCAACCTTAAGTCATATCGGACAATGAATGAAATGGGTGAAATCATGCTCAAATGAATCCGGGTTCCATGGAGCTTAGAGTTACCCTACATTCGTCTATCAGGATAAGGGATAAAACCCGTAAAAAACCTTATCCAGGTAACTCACCCTGACCGGGATTAGAACTCGGGACCTCTTGAACGTGAGGCAGACACGCTACCATTCACGCTATCGAGGCGGGCTCGAAACCTGTACTAATGATGAAATTACGATCTCAGATTTAGTGTAGTACGGTTATTCCTTTACTTACTACAGCTAAATGATAAGGCGAAAAAAGCAAATGTTGCAAGCTGTCATTTTCTGTGTAAAATTTGGACAACCCCTAGTATGTGTAGCTATCAACACCAGAGAAAGCAATATTAGTTTTCGCTTGTCTGCGTAGCCCACCATAGCCGGCAGTTGTCATGGTAACCACGTCATTTTAGGTACAAAAAGATGAGCATCGCTCTCCTTTAACACTTTTTGTCATTTCGTATCGAACGGAAGACGCTATGTGTTTGTTTTCCGACTTAGCGAGTGCCAGTTTACTCTCCTCGCTTGTCTGATACTGTACTTGCTCGACAATAGAGTTCCGCAAAATGAAATGGTGAGCTGATTCATCAATATTACTTACCCGCAGTGGATAAAGTGGAAACGATCACTAGCCGCCAGGATCGCACAATAGCTTTCCGCTTCAGTTTGTAGTTAATTAAAGTCGATAAAGTAACTGTATCAAGGTAAATATTCGGCTCACAATTTGAAGTATGGTGAATACAGATAGATTTAAACTGCTTCTTTAAGGCAATAGGAAATGAAAGCAATTATATTTCTTAAAAAGGTTAGCTTAAAAATTTTGTATTGCGATTTTTGTAAATAGTTCTATAGTTCAGTTTAACCTTAAACAAAGTAAAAGTTATAGGATGGTGCATTAAATGTCATTCTTTGAAAATTGTTTGTATAACTTTTAATAAACAAACCAGGTAATCTGTTTTTTACATTAATCATCAGAATGTGTATGCCCATTGAGCGTGTAGTACATGTTCTATATGTCCACGTTGTTGACGTAAAACCTCTTGGAGACCAACTGTGACGTTTCCTATCCCTATACGGCACAAGTCCTCTGTTATTCCCTGAAAAATGTTATGATAGCCACTTGCAGTTGCATTAGATTGGGTGGTTTGTTGCGGTAGACTGTCTCCTTCAAATGTCCTCATAAGAAATAATCGCAGGGATTAATGTCCGAGCTAAATGGCGGCCATACTGAATCGCTGTGTAAACGTTCGGAATATCGATGGGACATCACGCGGAGCCCGAAATGTTGGTGCAGGAAATCCAGAATAACGTATGCTCCATCTTGCACGAGCCATTGTGTCTCCATTGGTAACCCAGTTGCATAAAGTTGAGGAAGAAGGTTGTCCTGCAATATGCCTATGTAGCGCACCTTTGAAAAAGATTAGTCCAATGATTTCATGGCTGAATATCGCACCCCATGCACTTTTATTCCGTAATTTTCAATATTCTTTGAAGAGAATGACCTGGGATGCTCAAATCAGCCGAAGCTCCTCTCGTAGACTTCCTGGGACTTCGTGTGTTAAAACCACTCTCTCAGTTTTTTTTTAATTTACGTCCAACTTTAACTCATATCGGACGATGAATGGAATGGATGAAATGATGCTCAAATGAGTCCAAGGTTCATGGAGCTTACAGTTACCCGACATTCGTCTTACAGGATAAGGGAAACCCCGGAAAAATCCTTATACAGGTAACTCACTCTGACAGAGATTCGAACTCGGGACCTTTTGAACGTGAGGCAGACATGCTACCACCACGCTACCAAGGCAGGCTACACTCTCTCATTCTCGATATTCTCTGAAATACGGATTGTGCTGACACGATGTCGCTTTTGCTGTAAACCATGGCCGCCAGTTTTAATTTGTGGGTTAGTCTATACACTTTCTGTCTGCAGGGGGCCCACCTCATACGAAAATGAACACGAAAACGTCGCCATTACGTCTCTGCTACACTCTTTGTTTCGCGTAAAAGAACATGGTTTTCACTTTCGGTTCTAGTGTCAACCGGCCTTTGTCCACCATTTTAATAAACTGAAGTGATGGAGTCACGCATGCGCGACATTAACAACTTCTATATTCTGTTGACCCATGCACGAACTAGGGCTAAAATTCCAACGTTGCCAAACAGCAGTTAACATATGTATTACACAATTTCAAAGTAGGACATTTCGTGCACAATTCTGTATTTCAACAAGTAACAAAGAATATTTCCGAAATAGCTAACACCACAGAAAAGCCCGCCTTGGTAGCGTAGACGGTAGTATGTCTGCCTCACGTTCAAGAGGTCCCGAGTTCGAATCTCGCTCAGGGCGAGTTACCTGGATGACGGTTTCTCCGGGGTTTCCCTTATCCTCACAGATGAATGTCGGGTAGCTCTAAGCTCCATGGACCCTGGACCCATTTGAGCATCATTTCACCCATTTCATTCACCGTCCGATATGACTTAACGTTGGAGGACGTAAAATTACAAAGAAACAAACAAAAACGCACAGAAAAGTTATTTGACATAAGTTGTATCCCTCAACATTATATTTTGTGTTTAGTAGATATTTTTTCTCTATTTATTTTACATAGTTTTTAAGTATATATACCTGAGAGGAGATAATCCTCTCCGTCGATGTGTATGGATGGTTCGACTTCTCCTGCATCCTTCCGTCTTACTTTGTCACATGTCTACAGATGGACAACTGTACGCTTGGTTCTGTCACGGACTGAAGACAGCTTCAACACGTGACTACAAATACCTTAGTGCTAGACAACGGTATACATCTTGAATTAGGGTCAGTCTACCTGCTCCCAGCGTATTTGCTATTAGCATTTATTTTAATTTTTACTATTGTTTTAGACTTAAGATGCAATTGAAGTTTGTGTTCTTAAGTATCCAGTGAAGTATTTACCTTGGTGACCACGAAATATTGACTGATCGACGGAATTTGAACCTGGGACTTTCTGAATGCAAGGACAGAGGTGTTACCGACTGAGCCATCGATAAAAATATATATAGAACACAACTACCTTTACCTAACGCAGGCCAATGATAGAAAATGAGATAGCATATATAACGTCAAGAAAATCAATGGCAAAGAGATAAATGCGTGGAGAAAATTTGAAGCGATTATAATTACTAAAGTGGTAAAGCAGGACACCTGGCAGAAACAATTTTCAATAATAATTCCATGGAATTCTATGCCTACGGCGACACTCGCTAAATTAGAGCGTATCAACGTCAAATACGCTGGAGGGTACACGTATGTACCTACTTTGTGTACAGTAACTCTCTCTGATGTTCTAATTTCACGAGTGTTTAATCAAATTAGGTCGTGCCTCACAGTTAAATAACGAAATATGGTACATAATTAATATCAAAAGTAAATTTGTATAGAGATATTTAAAGTAATGAGTTGCAATCATTAGATTTTTCAAGCTATGATTAAATAGTACACTACTCACATAAAATTAATTACTGAGCAAGATGGCCTCATATAGTAACGTTTCGGGTTCAAATCTCATGGGCCGAATAAAGCAACTGTTTTTTTTTTTAATTAACAATAACAAAGGGAAGTCGGTGTGGAAAGTTGTGGGGGAGATTGGGTGGCTTTATCTCAGCCATTGGAAGGTCCCGCTAAGTGTACCCTCGTTATTTAAGGCGAAAAACATGCTACCGTCTGTAACGGAGTCGTGCAGGTTTACAGGTCCGCGCGACGAGCATGGCCGGAGGCCCTAAACGTGGCGTGGAGTTGCGGTGAGTGCTAGGAGAAAGCATTCTGGGGTATTCTATTTAGTGATATTTCCGTAGATGCATTCCAGTACCGATGCGTGGAGCGTGCTTAACTCTCCTAGGTGGGATTGGATTTCTACGTATATGTGGTCGAGTGTTCCGTTCAGTGACTTGTAGTATTCTTCTACGCGATACAGCTTATTATCGCAGGCGGCTGTGAGTTCCAGGTGCTTGTCGAGGCGATGCGCGGTATTGTTGATTCCTGTTGATGTGGATGTCAGTTGGTCCTGTATGGTGCGGTGTGATTCAGTTGTCGTTTTGATTGAGTCGTCAAGTGCTGTGATGCTGGGTACTACTGATGCAAGTTAGTCCTGGATGGCATGGTAATTCTTGGCAGTCGTGGTCTTGATGGAGTCTTCGAGCGTTGAGAGTCGTGTTAAGTACTTCAGCGTGGAGGTCTTGTAGGCTGTCAGCGGAGGCGGATGCGGCGATCTTGACTTCAAGCGTGGCAAGGCGCACGCTGATACTCTGAAGGGTTGCCCTCATGTTCTCACTGAGTGCGGCGGCGGCTGATGGTACGACTGAGAGCTGCTGTGCTGTCCGAGGTGTCGTTCCCATGGAGCTGCGTGGATAAAGGGGGCACTGCGCCTGGTCCGTGAAGTGGCCACAGCCATCGCAAGTGGCACAGTACCGGCGTCGAAAGCGGAGGTCGTGTCTGGTGCACTGCGATGTGAGACATGGTGCGCCGCAGTGTGGCACCTGGGAGGTGCAGCGCAGGAGGTGGCTTCGTTGCCATAGCCACAGCATCGCCGACATGGTGTGTGATGAGACGCTCTGCTAGCCTCAATTCTGAGACACCGCCCTAACAAGGGCAGGCCCGTCCTCAAGGCAGCTTCATGTTCGGCGGCGTCGGCGAACTGGAGACGGACCAGGTTGGAAGGTCCGAGGCCAGAAGAGATCCTGGAGGCCCTAATTGTGGAAGGCCAGCGTTGTTGTGCAGCGGCTAGGATGAAACGTGTGGGTAGGTCCCGTGGTGCCCCACGTATGACTGCTGTGTGTGATGCCGATTGGCCTTGGCCGATGACTGCGGTGGGCTCCCTGGGTGTGAGTCGAGCTGGTCCGGTAGCTGGAGGCGCGGTGAGAGCTTCAGCGTATGTTGGCTGCTTGGGCACGCAAAGAGTGCCGACGTGCGGAGTTTGCTGGCTGGGTCGTGCTGCTGCAACAAGAGCTGCAGGCAGTTCCTGCTGCCTGGAGTCTGGCTGTATGGGCCGAGTGGGCTCGAGAGCATGGCGTGGCTGCGGCAAGCGGTGTCCGGTACTGGCTCTGAGCTGGGCCTCCGAGGGGAGGCACTACCCCAGAACTTTCCCCTGGGCTCAGCGAGCGGCTTCCCCTCTTCCACCGGCACCGGCAGAGAGGCGGGAGACTGCACCCGAGAGCTAGCAGGTGAGGAGCTGGCAGATGAAGACTGCGGTGGCTGCTGCTTCGCTGGCCGACTGGGTTGTTTCTTCTCGGCGTTCCCCTTCTTCTTTCCGGCGTTCCTCATCCGCAAGGCTCCGAGTGAGAGTGACCGTTCGCACCTCCCCTACCCGAGTGAGTTAAATTTCCACCGCCATTTTCGCCTCCCATAAAGCAACTGGTAAAACTAGATGCGGCATTAATACCACGAACAATGCTAAACATAACAGTAACGGAGAATGTGATGTCATCTATCCACAAATATTGAAAGCAGTAGACTAAAAGGCAACCTAATGCCATCTGTTTAGCCCTTGTAGAAGCAGCACTTGTAAAACACAAACGCTGCTTCTAGGCACATAAAATAACACAACAGATGGCTTATATTACTTCTTCCTCATTTTCTGCCGTATATTATCCTTCCTTACAACTGCCAGTAGAGAGCCCAGCCCTGATCTGGCTTGAGACTGACGGTCTGACATTGAGATCTTCAATGTCCAGTCGTGATGGTCGATGGTCGAAGGTTCTACCTGTCCGTCACAGAAGCAGCTGCCTAACACTAAATCATCTGTACACATGCGACGAAGGAAGATGGAATTATGGGAACGACATCTAAAAAGGCTGCCTGTCACATACCTGCCTGTCTCCTAGCAGACACGATGTAATTAAAGTGACGTAAAATAAAACGATCATAAATATCACAAAAGATTTTTCATATTTTCAAGGAACTTGAAACTCTGGGTACTCCTTCATTATTATAATGTTCATATAAAGACAATATAAAATAACGCCACGTTTCTCAAATTATGCATCTGCGTTATTTTATTTAAAAATCACTATTAAAACTCAAAGTCAACAGTTTTTCGAAATAAAAGTATTTTATTAGGTTCAACTTTAGGGCGAGTATTGAGATCAAATAATTGAACGTCATGCACAGCGTGTCTTAAAGACAAGGTTTCTGTTTAAGACTCTGAATTTCAAATTGTCCGCACTTGAAATCGTTTAGTTGAGGTAAGCACGACCGAATTGGATCAACATTTTGAAAATCTTTCACAAAACCCCTATTTATCATGCAAATATGAACAATTTTACATTATATTGAAGCCTGGGCATTCTGGATTATATTGAATGCTAAGTTTTTCAATGAGGAATTTTGTGTATACTTCCTTTTTAATTTGTATTCCAAAAGAATAATCCTAATCGCCCGCAATTACAGGATGAATAGGATTGGCATAGCGGACGATTCTGTATGGAAGAAAATACAGTAGAACATTCAATTTCAGTACATAATGTACCAGGGGCGGCCGGTGACGTATTGTATTGATGGTGCCATAAATAAATAAGGGCTATTAAAATATAAATATGTGCACCAATTACGAACGATTTAGGTAATCTTATCAATAAATCAAACTATTTTATAATATACTGTACCATACAGAACGTACAGGGAAACGCAAATAGATATTTATTACATCGGTACTCTTGTTACGCACAGGTGTAACGAGTGCAGTAACAGTTTGATAATACAGTTCATGAAGAATGTGATACGAAGCGTTCGTGTACGATTTCGTGATAGAGAGACAGTTATTGTTATTGCTTTAGCCATAATTTTGCTCGCGCTGAAATCAAACGAAACAAACTCGAGAAATCTTTGTCTCACACTCACAAACACATACGAGCGAGCACACACGCACGCACACACAAGACGCAATTTTTCACTGCAAAATGAGTAATCTGAATTTTTAAAAATTGCTTAATGAAATTACTAACTTTTAAAAATTAAAAGCGTACCGAAAGCAGCAACTCCATGAGTTTATGAAGACAGCTTCAAATGAATTAGTAGGAACGGTATTGAAAATCCATTCGTCGCTCCTTCTTGTTGGCAAATAAATCTATCACCTTTGGATTGAAATTGTCAATTTTGCACACGAACAGCCTTTCACAGGACAGCATTCCTAAGGCACTCAATCGCTCTTCTTTCATTGTGTTTCGTAGAAAAGTTTTAATCCTCTTGAGCATTGAAAAGCACCGCTCAGCTTCTGATGTCAAGATAGGCATAGTAATTATCAGTTTCAAAACTTTAGCAGTCTCTTCAAAAGTAGCACAGAGTTCATCCTCTAGAATCAGCGAAAGAAACGGAACCGCACCGGAAACTGCTCTCAACTCAGGCCTAGCATAGAACACTTGAAGCTCTCCCTTCAACTTTCTTTTTTCCAGAAATGTATATGTGTCCGTAATTTCAAGATATTTGTCTGGGAAATGTGTTACATAATTGTCAATCTGGCTTACATCAAATAAGTTGGTTGCAATTAGGTGCCCAGTGAACTGAAAACGTGATTTTATTTCACAAAAGATGGCATCACACACCTCCAAAGCATTTTGCTTTTTGTTATTGTCATCAACCCTTGTTCTCTTGTAAGGCATTGTTTCGTCATTTTCAAAACTAACCTGACTGATGATGGAGTCAATGTCATCTCTGATGTTTTGCATTATTGTTTCAAAGTTATGAATGTCTTGTTTTACCTTGGTTGGTTCAGTTGTCTTCTTTGAAATTGATTAAAAAGTATGTCCACATGAGGCATTATCTTATAGAAAAACGATAGCCAGAAAATGAAGTCTCTATCTTGCAGTCTTTGTTTGTATGAACCAGCTTTTTCAATAGTAGAGGGTAATTTTATGTTCTCACTTGTTTCAATTGTTTCCATGACAGTAATAAGCTCCTTCCTGTTTTCATAAATATCCTTTACTACTCGCGAATGGTAATTCCATCTTGTGAGAGACACACGGGGTAAGCTTTTCTGAATTATGCTATGCAACACTTTCGATCTTTGTGGCGAATTTGAAAAGAAAGAAGAAATGCCTGAAAGATGTGCAAAGAAGATGCGGGCTTTGCGATTGATTGAGGCTGCAGTAGACATTATAAGGTTTAACTGGTGCGCATAGCAATGAATGTAGTGCGCATTTGGGTATTTGTCTTTTATTAATTTCTGTACTCCGTTTGACTCGCCACTCATAACGTTTGCACCATCGTAACTCTGAGCTATTAGTTTTGCTCGGTCATCTCCAATTAAGGGTTCGATTTCTTTCAGAATACACTCCGAGATAGACTGAGCATTCTGATCTTTTGGATTAACAAAATTCCAAATTCTTTTAACGGGGGTTCCATAAACAATGTATCGCAAAACAATAACCAACTGAAATTCGCAAGACACATCAGTGGTTTCATCCGCGATTATTGCAACATAATCCGCACGCTTTATTTCTTTGCGCACTTCCTCGTGATACACTTCCAGCAAGCACTGCAGGAGTTCGTTTTGAACAGTCCTAAAAATGCCTTTGAAAACTGATGACTGACTGAGATGCACTTGAAGTTCTTTATCCAACTTTGCACTAAACTGAATGAGCTCACAAAAAAACCCCTTATTTTGAGAGGCGTCAGATTCTTCGTGTGCCCTAAGAGCCAGCTCCAAAGCACCACAGAACCGAATACAGTTTATAATTAAGTTCAATATATACCTGTTCTTGTCTACTTGTTTGTTATGGCTGTTGACTGTTTGCCTATACTGCGAATCTAATTTGTCCTGAATATTGGTTTTGCCTAGAAATGAAAGACTCAGAACATTGTCCATGTGTCGCTTCGATGTTTCATGCACTTTCATTTTAGACCATAAATGCCCAATATCAGTTATTCCAGTCTTACACCAATTGACATCTCCCCCAAATAACACACAACGAAAACAAAAACTGCATTTTTTCATCACAGCCGCAAATCCATTTGTTCTTTTGATAAATATCGGGATTAAACTTACGGCATCGATTTTTTGTTTGCTGCTGCAGATTCAGATTCGGGAGTGGCCTACCCATTGTTTTTATCTGAATTTTTTCACTTAGAGTCCTGTTACTAAAAGAAGTTTTCAGTAATTCACTCACCTTGTTCATGTTCGTAACGTTACTGTGAATTTTAACTTAAAGAAAAAACACTGAACACTGTTTTAAAAATCCGTACTCACGATGAACTACAGCACTACAGGAGCACATACTGAACTACTCTACCATTGCTTTGAAAACGTGTCCAACACATGCTGAACGCGCGGGTTTTATGTTCTACCTACAAAACTGCTGCTGTAAAATATGCACATGTTGAAATACTGTCTCTAAATTTTAAAATCTAATGCTATATTCACATTGAAACCCAATTAATTTTATTTATAAGGATATCTATGTGTTGTGTTTCTGCTACTGATTTCATTAAGCATTAATTTGCGTTTTGAAGTTCCTCAGAATTAACTGCAGTAGGATGGTGACACTGCATTAAAGGAAGGTATAGCTCGAAATGTATTCTTACCATTGTCTTTCGCTAGGTGGCAGGATGGTGGTTCTCTAAAGTCCCGTGTTTTACTGCACTCTAACGGGCAAAGCGTAAGTTATGCGCCAGAGAAATCCCGGCACTACCTTCTGACTTTCTTCCATAAGAAACCGTGTATAAGCAGACATCTTAGCCCCTAGCCCTAACACAGGCGTTTATGAGCGTAGACGGTGCCGTTCCTGAATCGGCACCAAGCTACGGAAAACAACCAAGAGAGAGCGCTGGCGCTCAACGCGCCTATTCAAACGAGGGAGCAACTACTCATAAACAATTCGTTTTGCGCAATTCTTATACACTTCTCTTTCTTTCGCTTTCATACAGATGGTGCCATGGCACAGCGGCACTACCTCAGAAGCCGCCCCTGTAATGTACTAAGGAGAACAAAACAACACATTTCTACACTTCTATATTCATATATTTATGCATCTCACACACATTATCCACATATGAATTGGTTCTTTCCCACAGCGCCCACACAGATTTCGTGGTAACATTCTCTAATTTTCTGGACTCATATGAGAATCATTTCACTCATTTTATTCATCGTCGGATGTGACTTAACGTTGGAGAACGTAAATTAAAAGAACATTGAGTCCCGCACCTCATCTTAATCCGCTTCGCCCGCTGTTGTAGCGGTATTTATTTTACCCGGTTTTCAGCACTGTTTAGGTTAGTATCATAACAAAAAGAAGGATTATGGATGTAAGAACGTTTATATTTTGTTACTGTACAAATTTCTGAACCAACTTTAATGCACATTCGTTATAAGTCTATCTTAAACAAACATAAAAAGATAACAAATGCTAGAAATGAAGCGATTACATACCTCCTTTCCGTAAAAGAAGCTCAATTTCTCATTTAGAATGAAGAAACACAATCGTATTACACACTTAACTGTCTCAGGTAGGTGGTTAAGCTTTTCGCCCACAATATTGTGACTTTGTGGGTTCGTAGAATTAAAAGCCTCGTTTGATGAAGTTTAAAATGCTGTATATTTCAGTAGAAAGACGTTTTGTACACCCCTTACAGGCCCTAAAAATGACGTGTCATGCAAATAGTAGTGTTCAAGGTTGACTACCAAACGTACCCTTGCCGCTTATTCAAACACGAGCAATTGCTTCTCGAAAGCTGCCGAAGCTTTACGGCCTTTCACGACGGCAAGAGAAGGAAAGTGCTATCCTGACATCCGTCACTTTCTCTCCGCACTTCTGTCTCTCTCTCGGCAATCGTCTAGCGTTCGCTTACGCGCGGGCCGGCAGAAGCACAATAATGCCTCGGCGACAATATATTAGAGTCTGTCTAGTGAACGCGAGTGCACTTTGCCCCTCAAAGGAAGCTACCCTCCCGCCCACTAATGACCGTCATAAATTACCACATTTCAGACATGGAACACTGTCGTTGAGGGCCAACACCAACCCTGATTTTCTTGAAGTGACAGCCGCATGTCTACTCCACGTGTAGTCTCAGTTGCCAAAGTTCCAACTTCCAGGTGATCTGTTTCATTACGTGCAGAAATTCGCTGTGTGTCACGATGTGGAAACCGCGGGAGGGAAATGCAGTGGTAAATGCAAATGAAGTAGCAGATTACTTTCAGTCAAGTGAAAGTAATCAAAGTGATGACAGTGTGAATAACTGGGCCGAGTTATATTACTGGAAAAGCCTCACAAAACAAAGTTATAGCGGGAACTGTTTCTAAGCAAATTCAAGCGCTTGTTTTGAACACATATAAATATGTGCTGACAAATAATCTTGGTAAGGTGTCGTGCAATGAACCTGATGATAAGTTCTGGGTATTCAGAGAAATACAGTAAGAAAACTTGTGACTAAAGGAATACCAAAGACGCCGATCAAATGTGAAAACAAAAGGAAACGTTTCACTAAATTAGATAATTTCACACGCGATTTAATTCGTCGAGAAATGTATAGATTCTATGCAAAAGGGAGAGCGCCCACCTTAGACGAATTGGTTGTACATTTGCAAGAAATTTGTGAATTTCCTTATGGGCACTGCACTTTGTGCGGTCTCCTAAAGGAGCTGAGTTTCAAATACCACACTTTGAATAAGATAAGAGTTATTATGGAAATCAGTAGAATTGTAGCTTGGCGATATATATGTCAAAACTATGGAAGTTTCGCGGTAATGGACATAAGATAATTTATTTAGACGAAACTTCGTGCGATACCGATGACGTATCGAGAAAGGTGGCAAACTTGCAGAAAGAACTGGGAGAAGGAGGGTCAGTGTTGTAAAACGATTATAAGGGTTCATCAAAGTAAGCGGCCGACGTGCACACGAGTTAACTAAACAGACTCTAGCTTACCCTAGGAAGAAGGTTCTGAAAAACCAATCCGAGGCAGCCTCCCAATCCCAATGATGCATGCTTACTTAAATGCTACAGTATTCTATATACCTTTGTAAGAAAGAATAAACATGGTTTAACCAAATGTTAAGAAATTGAGTGAGCTTGATCTATTTATTCTTTTTCAGGGAATAAACGCTAATTTTATGTTCTCATAGAACACAAAACGCATAAAACGGATAGTACATTTACAAAACATAAAATACCCTTTGAAGATAAGTAACATATAGATGCGATTGTTACCTGGATACGATCAATTAATCGAGGAATTCTGCAACAGTGGTAGATAAAAATGTTTTCTAGACAGCGATACTAAACGTAGAGATTTGAATACGTCATCTATACAAGAAATGGAATAAAATTTATTTAACAGTCCAGGCTGTTTCTTGCGATGAAAACGCGCCTGCTTATTGAGCAGAAACTTTGTGTTGATTAACAAATTGGTGGATTATTATGTGAATGTATGAGGTAGCAATCGATAAGGCGACAGCTACTATAAATATAAATTTAAACTGTTCCCCACCTCCACCTCGTAGCGTGGTAGTAGCGGGTGTGCCTCACATTCAAGAGGTCCCGAGTTCGAAACTCGATCAGGGTGAGTTATCTGGATAAAGTTTTTCCAGGGTTTCCCCTTATCTTGAAAGACAAATGTTGGGTAATTCTAAGCTCTATGGATGCCTTTGAGGATCACTTCACGCATGTCATTCAACGTCTGATATGACCTAAACGTTGGAGGACTAAATTTAAACCAAATGGGAAGTAATAAACTGATCTCGGCTAGTAATATACACAGGTTACTTATAGTCTTCTCTTAAACAACCCCTTCTTGGCTGAAAACTGGTGGAAAAGCTACAAACTTGAAGTAAAAATAAAGATTATAAATTGATTTTTAAAGTTCTCTGTGTCCTGCATATTTAAACATATTTAACAGGAAATTGTTAATCAGTAATTATTGATTTAGTTTGTTTAGATTTCTGTGGAAATAGTTGTACGTCAGCTTTCATCAGTAATTCTAAAGAAATATCTTTGATTTCAGTTTAATTATTCCGCTGTTTAATCATTTTATTTAATAAACCATGTTGAAACTTTTTCAACTAGCAAGAAAATAACAAATTTTAATGCTCCGAATTTGGAATTTACTAAATAAAGCAATGGACATAAAATGCTGTATTGCAACTCTTCAACATGTTGCAACAGCTATAGTTCCTTTGGTAAATATTCAGTAAATGTTATATTTTGTAAATAAATTAGATTGACATTGGAATTAAGGTATTCATAGCAGTAAAGTGGAACCAACTCCTATCACTCCACGTGGGCAAGAGTTTCGGAAGTTAGATATTCATAATCATGACAGACAGTTCAAGTGGCTTTGAAAACACTTGCAGCATTTAAATACATATTTGAACTTATTTAAGATACTACCACAAAATGTCCATTAGAAGTGTGTCCTAGTCTTAACCACAGACTGTAATCTAAAATTGGGTACCAAACTTCTCCAAAAACTCCAGTTGTTCTTGGCAGTTAATTAGGTCATCGGCTGCGTTCTGAACTTTCCACTTAACAACTAATTGAGCTAATGACAGCTGATTGGTCATCATTACTCTGTGCGTAAATACCGTTACGAGTGACGTATTGGGAAAGGTCAAGAGATCATCCGGGTTCTTTTGGGGAGTCCACTTCCTGGAACGCAGCAGAAGCGCTTGATTCTGTATGTTTTATATCGGTACTACTGTACGGAGCTCTTACCCCCTCTGCTGGTATTGCATTTCATCTAAGTATTTTATGTGAAATTTTATCATTAATATATCTTTTGAGGGTTCTTAATCATAAAAATATAGACTAGAGCGGGGCTATTCCACTCATTTCAAATTTATGGTGTTATAAAACAAATAAGAAACAATTTTTTATGTTAAACATACAGCAGAACAGTCTTAAAGTCTTAAAGCGTACAGATTTTGTAAACATACGTATTTTACCTGCTATAGTTGTGATCAAATAAAACAGCAAATGTTGCACAGAAAGGAAGTCTCAGAATTAACGGGACTATTCCGCCCGGTACTTATTAGCGCTCACTGTACTTTTATATTTTAATTAAATGCATTTGCCACAAATGAAGTTTTTGTTACCAACTGCACCAACGCAAACTTCGTGAAACCCATAGTCCACATTTCTGGCATTTGATGCAGTCTCTTTTGGTTGCTGATTTTGGAGAATAAAACTTTAACCTGCAAAATCCACATGGCGCACCTTCCTCATCAGTTTATTCTATTTGGACTGGAACCAAGTCATCACTTGACTCACTATTCCCACAGTAGGTCTATGTTTTTCTTTCTTTTTGCTCCGGTGTACATCCAAAGCCAAGTATTTTAACCTGCAAACTAAATCTTTCTCAACCTCCAAACTGAACACTGTAGGATGACCAACTGATTTGTACACTCCTCCTCCTAATGCTCCTTGACGTTGATGTGCATCAACACGATCCTTGAGTGTACAGTAAGGCACTCTGAAAAGGCCCGCTGCTCCTATCATACTTCATCGCCGTTTAATACGCTCGTAACAGCATGAGCAATGTCGGCCTCGTCCAGTTTCGTTGCAGCTTCCTTTGTTTATATGTATGTACCATCTGAAACGATCAAATAAAATTCAGTAATAGTTGTATAAGAAATAATTAGGTTAAAAGAGCACAAAAAACCTATATTTTAACTGGGCGAGAATAGCCCCAAATGTTGAACTTCTGAAATTGTGCACCATGTGAGAGCTATGATAAAAGAAACGTGCCATCTGCTATGTACGGCCGTAACCCAAACTATAACCTACACTGACACTAATTTTCAATCAAAAATCTCTCTATCTGCAGATACTAGACGCTAAGTTACAAACGGTATTTCTTATTCAAGGCAAAAAAGCTACATAAGCTACTTACCTAGTAACCTTCTTCTGTTAATACAGCAGCCTACAGCCTCAAGTAAATTCATAGAAACGTAGCACAAACACCAAGCTTGACAATGAACTGGCAGGAAAGTCATTGCTGCCCATGATTGTTGGACAGTAAATCAATTTACTTATTTCGGGCGGAATAGCCCCGCCCTACCCTATTGGGGAAGGGTTCTCAATATTTGCAATACCTCTTTTTTATTATTATTATTATCCATGAATCAGTAAATGTGGTTTACATATGTTTGTTATTGAGACACTTATTAATACTACACATAACAATTGAGGTGGCCGTGAACGACTCCTATAGGTAAATATGGCAGGATCACTATAACACAAATTGAGAACTTCAAGTTTTATAGGTATCACTCGTCTGGGTCGTCTGTACTGGAGAGGTCACTCAGGAGAAGAACTTGTGGCAGTCTGCGCTTGAGGCGAGCTGGTTGGCGAGTGCGAGCACCGAGATTGTACGTAACAGCTCCAAGGACCTCATGGAGCCGGCGGATGTACTTGTGAACTGGTAGAATAAACTCGTGATGAAGTTGTTGGTTTCTGATGAGCCATGGTGCATTTGTAGCTGTACGCAGCCCCCTGTTTTGTAATACCTGCAGTCGGGGAGATTAGTCTTGCTGGTGCCACCCCATACTGGAGCTGCATAGGTAAAAATGGGACGGACTAGAGATTTGTAAAGAAGAAGGGAGGATTCATAACCAAGTGAGGTGCGCCTGTTGAGTAAAGGGTACAGTTTTGAGAGCCGGGCAGACGCAAGTGTAACACACCGACAGATGTGGGCGTTCCAAGTTAGTCGAGTGTCCAGTAGCACCCCACTGGTTGGTAACCATGGGAGTTGTTCCCCGAGCAGCTGTAGTGAAGGAGGATCCCTATAAGGACGTAAAGAGAAGATCTTAACCTCTTGTCTTGTTAGTGTATTTGCGATACCTCGATGCTCACAATATTTGTATGGTATCGGTATCGAACAATACCTCAGAAAATTTGCTCGGTACTTTTTCGATACTCCGTTGATGATTCTACAATTTTTCTTTTATTTTAAAATCATAAAATATTATTGCCGCAAATAGAATATTGCAAAGTCCGAGAATTGCCAGCAATGTGGTACCTGCACAGAAACATTATGCAAGAAAATAACCGTGTGTCAAATTCAATCTCAGTTAACAGTTTCCAAGAAGAAATCACTGGATATCCTGTCACCTCTTTCCAGTACACTGGATTACTGAAAACAAATTTAAATTGTTAAAAATTATACGTGATTCTGAAATGGTGAAAATACTAGTATTTTTTAACAAAAACTTATAAAAATTGATTGTTTTGCTTTTAAATGTCTAATGTAGATTTTAAAATAAGAACACTGGTGGTTTTAAGTTTTAAATATATGCATCTAATTAATTTCATTGGCATAACACAGTTCACCCAACATGTTATTGTGTATTGCAACTACAGGGTGCCCCACAAAAGAGCAGGAAATTTGGATTTTCTACACTAAGAGCGATTGTATGTGCAATAATGTGTGATGTGCAGTTGTATAGTTTTCTACTGTTCCATTGTTTACATTACGTATGTGAACCACATATTGTTAAATGTTTCTTTTCAGGATGGTTCAACTAACGAATTTCCAACGCAAGGTGATAGTCCAACTTATATTACAGAATCTAAAATAAATTTCCTGCTTTTTTTTGTTGTATAAATAGAAATGATGGTATCGGGCATCGCAGTATTGGGTATCGTGAAAATACCATATATCGAAATCGAATATTGAGAAAAACGGTATCGACACGTCCCTAAAATACATACTGATGCCGAAATTAAAGGATTCAATAAGTAAAGAATCGTGATGGATTTCAAAAAAATCTTGTATCATTGCGAAGCGCATGCACGTGCAGTTGAGTTGAGTTGTTTTAGCAAAAGAAACGTAAGAAACAGTGGTCTTAGCAGGGTTCTAAAGGGATAGCACTTGACTCTGTTTGAAAAAGTATTCTTCGGACCCTTAATAATGGCGTGACCGAGACTAAAAAACACAATGGACAAAATAGTCACAAAGGGAACCTTTGTGTGAAAATAGGGCTTCCAGAAGTGAAAGTTACACACACACACACACACACACACACACACACACACACACACACACACACACACACACACACACACACACACACAGAGGCAGCTGTGCCCCGTAAGGACAGACAGTCCCCGGCTTGAGACCGCTTAAAAAAGTCATCGCCTCTGTTTTCATCGAAAGTAGACCAGAAGCGATGAGAGAAGATATTTGTCGGTTCATATGTACGTGAGGAACGAATTAAATTTTATTCGAGTAATAAGCATTCTACATACGGTCACTTTAAACAGTGAAATATTAATATCCTTGATCGGCAACTTCGAGTTTGATGTTATGATAAAAAGTAGCAGTCATTAAACCAGTTTAAACTTGTATTCCAGTGTCATTAGAACCATCCTTACTCATACATATCCACGCATACCCTGAGAGTACCTCATTGCTTTACCCTGTGCTAACTACTATTTGTTTCAAACTGTCCCGCCAAAGTGGAACTCTTTTGCTCCACTCATTTTATTTGCGTCAAACTGGCGCCCAACGTGGAGCTCTTTGCTTACCCATTATATTAGCTTCAATACATACAATTTAAAAAATAGAGAAACGTGTGTGCCTGTGTGTGTGGGTGTGTGTGTGTGTGTGTGTGTGTGTGTGTGTGTGTGTGTGTGTACAGAAGGAAAATTCATGTGGTTACCATAGTTATTACTCCACCCCAAACTATCGTTTAAATGATAGTTTTTTGCTTATTTTCTCAAAAATGGCTTAAGGTACTTATATTTTACATATTTGCATTGCCAATAAAATGTATACATTAAATTTACTGGGAACAACCTGTTGCTTTTTGATTCTTATTTATATTATTAATGTCCTCCAACGTTAAGTCACTTCGGACGATGAATGAAATGCATGAAGAGATGCACTAATGATCTCATAGTCCATAGAGCTTACAGTTACCCAACATTCGTCTTTCAGGATAGGGGAAAACCCCGAGAAAAGAAAAACTTATCCAGATAACTCATTCTGACCGAGATTCGAACTCGGGACCTCTTGAATGTGAGGCAGACATGCTACCACCACTCTATAGAGGCGAGCTGGGGATAGCCGTTAAGTCCTGTTTATTTGAAAATAAGTTTAGAAATAGAAAGTTTAGTTCACAAAACACGCATTTTAATTCAATTAAGATGTTTGTTTTGTGATGTTAAACATTCTTGGGATATTCGGGGTTATTTGATTTCATTTTACAATATTTTTGTCATTTGTAAAATGTGCGATGTCACGTAGAGGACATGGAAGTTTAAAGGCCAATACAATATATAGTCACTCGTTTTGAACATCTCCCTATTTGTCAGATTTCTTGATTCTGTTTGCACCTTAAAGAGAACGTACGAGTAAGTAGGCATCAGATATGTATTCAAATGCATATTTAAGCAAATTGATTTTATTTGTGATAGAAAGCTAAGTTTTGCAGAATATTTACATGTTATTCTTTGCTTGTATTTAAAGGTTTACTGTGCATATTATAGAAAATATGCAATTTTGTTCTAAGTTTTATTTCTCCATACCTCACATACTTCAAATGTTTTATTTTAAACCCATCAGTATCAAAATAATTAAGTCGATATTATGGAGACATCAGCTCTCATTGAGGTTCAGGGTAAACTTGAGCCTGTTCATTGAAGAAAGCAGGAAAATTAAACGGTAAATTGCGCAGTTATTTTAGAGAGAAATCCTGATATTTAAGTTTGATGTTCTATGGATAAAGATCTTTAAGGTGGAACTTGAAAATTGAGCGATTACTGAAGAAATTTCCTCAGAGTTAGTACAGACACCTGTATAGAGTTGGCATGCAAATAGGGAAGAATAAAGGGGACCATATCTTACGTGTTTTAAGAACCGTGTCTTTTAATTTTGCTTGGTGACAAGGCTATGAGTAGCACGACGCTTAGCGTAAGGCGTCATAACACCTACAAGTGTCAGCGCCAGCCAATAAAATGAAGCCATGACGTCATGATGTACCCTAGAAACGGTAAGAAATATGATGTGGCATTGGTTTCTTGGTCTAGATTATGTACTAGAGCAGCGGTACCCACAATGTGGCTCACGAGCCGCATTCGGCTCTTGAGTCAATCTCGTGAGGCTCTTGTCACCAACCTTAGAGTAAAATTAATTAACATAATTAATGGAAACTAGTAATATCTCGAGGCTGGCAGAAAAAACAAAATACTTCCTTGAACTTAATGACTCCCAGTGGTTGTTTCATAGCAAGTTAAGACTTCAGACTAAAACATTTGCACTTCAAATGTTTGAAGAAGTTACTGACATGCAGATGGAATCTGAAGATTACTTAAGTGACATGTCGGGCTTTTCCAAAGAAATCAACGGCAGATTTAAAGATTTAAAATCACTTATACCTTAATTTTCATTCCTGGAAAGCAATTTTGCTGTTGATGTGGGAGATGGCTGTCCTGTTTCGTCACCAATAACAAAGGATACAACATCTGTGGGATTACTAGAACTCCAAGAGGACGAAGGCAATTGCTTCAGAAGTGCAAAATACCACATTTCATTTTCATTGTTTCATTTGTATAGTCCATTTAACTTCTATGATCATGTAGGAGACTTTCACTTGAGAAACCACTCGGTGTAGCGTGTTCAATGTTGTTTTTATAAGAAACTACCCCACCACATCCAGAAAATGAACCCAGAATCTCTAATTTCAGAAGCCTGAGTATTCAATCACAGAGAGAAAAACATTTTTGAAATAAGCTGTGTATTGTAAAGATCTTTCTACTTGTATGTGGTAAGTGTTTGTATTGTTCATCAGCGGACATCGGATCGCATACACCTTAGCAATCAATGTACGCACATAGGTACTATACAAGGCCAAGGCATCAACAAACGTCCTTGTCAACAAGTATACCGATACGTTGTGTGTGTATACTCCGGTATGGATACAAAATGTAACGTACGTCACAATATGCCATCCCCCTCATTGCTTTCGATGTGGGAATTACAGTGAGCAACCATGTGCATTCGTAAATTGTCGAATGTGCCCCTCTCGCTAAAACAATATAAAAATTTTGGGAGAAAGTTCGTTCAACGTCACATAACGTTAATGGTGCATATGAGCAGTACAAATCATTTTCATGTGTTTGTCCGAGATTTAGTTTATTTCCTATATTATGCAGCACTGAAAATCCAGTACTTTTTGTGTAGAATACTGGACAATTTATTCCTCTCTTCCTTCCCTTCCTTGCCTCCCTCCCTCACTCCCTCCCTCCCTTCCTCCCTTCCACCCCTCCACCCTTCCTCCCTTCCACTCTTCTTCCCTTCCTTCCTTCCTTCCTTCCTTCCTTCCTTCCTTCCTTCCTTCATTTATTTATCATTTACTTTTGTTTGCTCGTTTGGTAGGTGATGCATTCTGTATATTGTTTATTTTTGCAGACATCTCCTCGACTGCTTTTAGACAGCTCGAAATTACATTCTTCAAGCTTTTTAATGGCTGTTGATAATACCCAAGAATTTTATTTATAAAATGGAGGTTGTCCATAATTGTTGTGAAGGTAAGGCTTTTAACACAATATATCAAACACCTTGCACTCCCTGGAAGGCAGATCAACTTGCGTGGCGAGCAGTAGTTGTAATGAGACTAAAGCAACGCGTTGCGAAACGGACTATCCCTGCGTTTTGCCCCCGGGATAGACGTCAGCAGTTATATACTGCGAGACTCCTAAACTTCATATCCCTTTAAAGGTGTATGGGATCCGATGCCCGTTTATCATTTATATACAGAATTTTATAAAATGCATCTCAATGCAGAGGACTCTTCTGAAAAATATGAAGTTATGCGTGTTATTACTCACGTAAATACATTTAACATATAGAATTTTACTCAAAATCCTTACAGCACTTTTCAAAAAATAAAAAAACAATGACATTTTTTAAAGAAAAAGGAGAGTTTACAGTGGCGGTATTTCCTTGGAAACCTTAATTTGTAATTTGTTTTTCTAGAAACATGTACGAATCTCGATATGAAATTAGTGGATGCAGTACCGTCTCTAAGTTAAGCTTTAAATGCACTGCATCGTCTCAATCCGCCACTGCGTGCTACAGAGGTTTATGCCGCGATATCGTAAAACGGTTTACTGTCCCGGCGCAGACTGCTGCTACTTCCATTACAGCCAATCACATGATCTGTGCTGCAGCTAAGAGCGCCGTTAAATTTTATTTCGTCTATTTGGCGTATGAGTGTAACGTCTCGATGTCGATGCCTTCACTACGTACAGAACAGTCTTTATATTTCAAACATCTGATGCGTTGAGTTCTCATGACTTCCTCTACTCAACAAATACTCCTTACTTAATCGAGATAAACCTTCACTGCACACTTCTTTACAGATATAAGAAGGTATAGTAGGCTAAACGATAGTCAGATGTTCAAAATGCAAATCTCAATTTAATGGCTTTGAAATTTCATGTCACGAAAAGCGACTTACAATTCGAAAAGGAATGTTAATGTGTGAGTCCTCAGACCTATAACAAACGACATCTATGATTAACAAAATAAAATATTTTATTGTACATATATGCCTTCTAATGAAACGTAAGGCTTTTTGATTAATAAGAGTGTTTTTCGCTTATGTTTCACCAATTGTAATGAATAAGAAAGAACTCTTCCCAGTAAATTCTAGATAAGTATATATTTCATTCGACAGCCCGCATTGGTAGCGTGGTGATACCATGTCTGCTTCACGTTCAAGAGGTCCCAAGTTCGAATCTCGGTCAGAGTGAGTTACCTGGATAAGGTTTTTACTGGGGTTTTCCTTCTCCTCATATACGAATGTCGGGTAACTCTAAGCTCCATCGACCCGGACTCATTTGAACATTATTTCACCAATTTCATCAATTAACGTTGGAGGACGTAAATTACAACAACAAAAATCATTCGAGCTACAAATATCCTATATATACGGTATTCTAATCAAAATTATTAGAATATTAATTCAGAAACTTATTACTAACGAAAGATTAGATGTTGTAGTATGGGGTAAACGGATTTCTTGAACATCTTTGTTACCAACTTTGGTATTTACCTCACTTTGTTTTTATTTATGTTGTAAAGAAACACAGAACACTTTTCCAAATATGCTATTTTCTTAGATCGAGAGGGCAGAGGTGGTTCTTCCTTGATGCGTTTGAATCGCCGAGTCATCAACTTGTTTTTAAATAAATTTTATGTTCTAGTATTTAATTTGTCCTTTATAAGAGTTCTCCAAGTTATATGTAGTAATGGAACCGCTCCCTTGGCACTCGCATGTCGATAATGCAGCTAGCTTACTTCCCGACTAGTGTTTCGTTATTAAAAGGCCAAGGTGAAAGGAACACATGCGGCGGGAGAGGAGAAGTTGGAGGGGCAGAATGTACTGCTGGTTACCATGACTACGGATTAGATTCATAGAAACCGTATATTCCGCACCAACTCGTTCTGCCAACATAATACAGATTTTTTTATTTATTTATGTATTTATTATTACTATTATTATTACTATTATTATTATTATTATTTTTTTTTTTTTTTTTTTTTTTGTAATTTACGTCCTCCAACGTTAAGTCATATCGGACGATGAATGGAATTGGTGAAATGATGCTCAAATGAGCCCAGGGTCCATAGAGCTTAGAGTTACCCTACATTCGTCTTTCAGGATAAGGGAAAACCCCGGAGAAAAAACCTTATCCAGGTAACTCACCCTGACCGTGATTCGAACTTGGGACCTCTTGAACGTGAGGCAGACACACTAACACCACGCTACCGAGGCGGGCATACAGGAGCTTCTTCCCAATGTTTCGTTTATTTGAAAATAAATTTGTTGGCAGAAATGGTAACCCACTTGAAGCGATGTGATACTGTTTATTATTATCAGTTTGCATCCTGTGTAAAAACGTAATTTTTATGTGATCAGTGGTTATTGTCTGATATGCGAAGTGTTTAATTTTTCATGTATAAGGGATTTGCAATGAATCCAACACACGACTTGGTGTGTCTCCAAACACCCTTTTCTTTATGGAAAAATGACAAACGCATCGTGGTAAATGTCGGTAGACCAAGACCAGTGCTATGTTTAGAAAATTTTTATGGTGGAACATCTTCAAAATACACCAGGAAATTTAAGACTCGTTGGTATGAGGAACATAATTGTGTCGGAGTGAAGGAGCTGAGAAAAAAAACTAACAAAAAACACTCTTCGGGAAGGCTCATGTCTATATATTGTAAAATACGAGGGCTGTTCAATAAAGAATGATCATAATTTTTACGGTCATAATTTTTCGCACTAAAATTCAACCTTATCATATTCTGTTAGCTTAATGTGAAACAAAGACGCCGTAGTAGTTTCATTGTTGGTTCTCCTGGTTCCCGCCTGTGGAACCAGGCAAGTTCAGACATATTCAGTATCGCCTACCGCTGTAATGGAGGTAACACGCGAAGGCAATACGCGGCTTTGAAATTCTCAACAAATCTTCAGTTGAGGCATATACAATGTTACAGGAGACCTACGGAGAGTCTGTTCTTCCCTACAGCATAGCTCGAAGGTGGTTTAAAATGTTTAAAGAGGGGAGACAATCAATTTCAAAGGAAGGTGGACCCGGTGATCCAGTTACTGCTCTTACTGAAGAAAATATCAACACTGCTGCTGCCATTGTGAGAGAGGATCCACGAATTACCTTAAGACCACTTTCTGAAATACTGAACGTTTCATTGGGTGCCACCCACACATTGGTGACAGAAACATTACACATGAGACGTGTTTGTGCGTGATGGGTTCCAAGACTGTTGATTCCCGAACAAAAGGACAGTTGATGTTAGAGGAAGATCCGGGGTTTCTTTCAAATTTAATCACAGCTGATGAAACTTGGCTACATCATTTTGATCCTGAGAGCAAACAGCAAAGCTCAGTGTGGAAATCCCCTTCATCACCAACCCTCCAAAAAGCAGAAGTAGTTGCTTCTGCTGGGAAAGTTATGGTCATCTCATTCTTTCATATTCATGGAATGGTTTATCAGCATGCTGTACTTGCACACACATCAGTAACTGTACAATACTACAAGGATGTCCTGAAAACATTGCAAGTCCATATCAGGCGCGAAAGACCGCATTTCCATGAAGCAGGCTGGATGCCGCACCACATTAATGTGCGGCTGCATATTGCCAATGTTGTTGCTCAGTATCTTGCAAAGATCAACGTGAAGTGCTTCCTCACCCTCCCTATAGTCCAGATTTAGCCCCATGTGACTTGTTTTATATTCCGTAAATTGAATAAACACCTTCGTGGGAGGCATTATCCATCATCAGAAACAGTGGTGAAGGCTGCGGAGGCGATTTGAAGGATCTTTCAATAAATTCTTTCCAGCATGTCTTTGAAGACTGACAGAAACGCTGGGACAAGTGCATCGCATTCAGGAGAGACTACTTTGAGAAGGACAATCAAAATTATGAGGATGAGTAAAGGTACGTTGTCAAAAACAATTGTGATCATTTTTTATTTAATAGCCTTCGTACAATGAGAACGTTAAGAGGCCTTTCATGCAATATTCCATTAGGGAAGTAGTCAAGAAATTACATTTCGTGGACATAATGAAAGCGAGGTCTCTTTACATAAAGGTAATTTTAAGAAAATTTTGGATTCATACACAGAGGCAAGCCCCATCGAAATTCAAAACCACTCTTTCAGAATAAAATACGTTTTTTCGATTCTGATTTTAGGTTAGTCAATCTCCCGAGTCACCTTATCAATTTGCCCAGAGCCGCACCTGCGAGGTAGTCACAAAACCTATAAGGTAAACGTGGGTAAATCAATCGATATTTTGAAAATCTTTCACAAAAGCCCTACTTGTCACGTATATATGAAAGCTTTTACCTTATATTGAAGCCTGGACATTCTAGATTATGTTAAATGCTAAGTCTTTCGATGAAGAATTTTCTGTATACTTCCGTCTTCATTTTCAAACTAATCCTAATTGCCCGCAATTGAAGGATGAATAACATTGGCATAGCGGACCATTTGAAATGGAAAGAAAAACGGTGGAATATTCACTTTCAGTACATAATGTACTCGTGCGAACAGAGTAACACATTTCTACACATGTATATTTATATCTTTATGCTTCTCACATATATTTTCTACAAATATATTGCTTCTTTCCCCACAGCGCCCACACAGATTTCCTGGTACCATTCCTCATTTTTCTGGGCTCAGTCAGCATCATTTCATCTATTTCATTCATCGTCCGATATGACTTAACGTTTGAGAATGTAAATAAAGGAAATTGAATCCCCCGCCTTAACTTTTTTTCTAAGCAAAATATATATATATATATATATATATATATATATATTTCTGATTTAAACGTTTTTTTATTGTTTCCGTTTATTTTACTATCTGTTTTCTTTAGTTTCACACATATGCACTATACACAAACACCCATGCCCGAGGCGGGACTCGAACCCGCGACCTGCCCGCCTTGCTAGCGTGGTGGTAGCATGTCTGCCTCACGTTCAAGAGCTCCCGAGTTCGAATCTCGGTCAGGGTGAGTTACCTGGATAAGGTTTTTCCGGGGGTTTCCCTTATCCTGTAAGACGAATGTCGGGTAACTAAGCTCCATGGACTCCGGACTCATTTGAGCATCATTTCATCCATTCCATTCATCGTCCAATATGACTTAACGTTGTAGGACGTAAATTACAACAACAACAAAAACGCGACCCTCTACGCGTCAGAACGCTAGAGACATACGCTCTAACAACCATGGCTACGAGGGCCGGCATTAAACTACTTCTGCCGTTGCTGTAGCGGTGTTTATTTTTGCACGGATTAAGTAACTATCCAAGTCCAAGCCGACACTGACAGGCTGTTAACAGCCAGAAGGTTTTTGCTGCATACTCACCCAGGTTTTGGGTCTGACAGCAGGTTGATAATTTTGATGGTTACAGGGTGAGGTGGGATTATTTTATTGATGAAATTTTTGAGGTAGCTTTTTGCTCCTCTTTATTTTGTACAGGATGCCAAACCGCTTTTTTGTTTACACCCTGGTGTTTTATTTTACTATAAAGTGGGGTAAATTTTGTAGCCAAACAGCTCATTTGGAGATTTTTGAAAGTCAGCTTATGCTGGTGTTTAGATTAACTCCTTTGTTACCTTAGGTGTCCGCATGCCATACGGGGTATCCGGTAAAGCCTGAAGCGGCGTCTCGTAGCGTCGTAATCTCCTACAGACTGAACCAGGGCGCTTCTGTGAGCTGGAATTTGAGCGTAGAATTTTGTCGCCCGGCGCCTAATTTCGTCCTCCACGTATGGGAGAAGAAAAGCTTCGTGAAGCAACCTCACAGGGAAAGAACGGCCCACAAAATAGATGGATCGGAGTCCTCTATTCTGTGCACGCTGAAGGTATGGTATCCAGCTATCTACAGCCATGTCCCAGATTTCACAGGCGTACAACATGAGTGGAATTATCAGCGCTCGAAAGAGGTGTAGCTTTAAGCGGATTGGCATCGAGCGCGAACCCAGCATTGGGTACAGGGAGGCAATAGCCTCCTGAACCCGTGCCGATAGTTCCCTGATGTGTCCGCGGAAAGTTAGGCCTCTATCAATTTGAACGCCCAGGTACTTGATGGAATAGGTCCATTCTATCCTTCGGCCTCTAAAGTGGAAGTTGGGGCAGTCAGCGGGAGTGTGGCACTTTGTAAGAAGAATTGCGTGACTTTTGTCCGGATTTACGGACATCCGCCAACGCCTACACCACTCTTGTGTGAGACGGAGGTGCCTCTGGATTGGGTTGAAGGCTCTGATTATGTGTCTGTTTTTGCAGGACAAGTAACTATGATAACAACAAGGAGGATTACGTATGTAAGAAAGTTTGTATATTCTTACTGTACAAGTTTCTGGAGAAATTCCAATGCACATTCGTTATAATTCTATCTTTAAAAAATAAGAAAATGCTAGAAATGGAGAAATCACATACCTCCTTTTCGGAAAAGAAGCTCAACTTCTCACTTATATAATTATCTCAGATAGTTAAAAAAGAACGTTCCAACACAACTATACACTACCGTTCCCTAGGGAGCAGATTTTAAAGAACTAATCCGAGTCGCTCTCCAATCCAAATAACCCGCGCTTACCTTATTTCCAATGTACCACTGTGTGGTATTTGTCGGTGGAATGCAAATATTCGTTTACTTATTATACGCATGCAATACAGAATGAAAAAAATGCCAACTTGCAGCGATTGGTATGCAAAAACAAACTATACTAATATTTTTTGCAGTTACGTATGTAACATGTAAGTGTACAAAAAGAAACACTTTTCTACACCTAGATAATACTAAGATTCATTTTACATTTTCACAAGGTTTACACAAACTCCATTAGTATGTGTGTCTGCGTCTGTGTGAAAAAACAAAAGTCTTAAAAATATTATAATTGCTAAGTTCATTTTCTTCCAAGCATCCGATATAATGCATTTTGAAAGTAATCCCTTCACTCTCTTACCGTGCTTTATTTTAAAGTTACCAGCTGCATTTTGGCTAGAATACCACGTGTATATGTGGGTTTTCAGTGTTCCTGGAACACAACCTGCAGTTGTGTTCATTCTGAACCAATTTTACATATCTTTCTACCACTAGTAAACAATGCATTGTGTGCCTTAGTTAATATGCGCTTTTTTGTTGTAATTTACGTCCTCCAACGTTAAGTTATATCGGACGATAAATGCAAAGGGTGAAATGATGCTCAAATGAGCCCAGGGTCCATAGAGCATAGAGTTACCCGACATTCCTCTCTCAGAATAAGGGAAACCTTGGAAAAACCTTATCTAGGTAACTCTCCCTAACCGATATTACAACTCGGGACCTCTAAAACGTGAGGCAGACACGCCACCATCTACGCTACCGAGGCCGGCGAATAGGCGCTGGAATACCTATTCCAAATTCTCTAAAGCTCTATGGACCCTGGGCTCATTTAAGCATCATTTCACCCATTTCATTTATCGTCCTATATGGCTTAACGTTGATGGACGTCAATTACAAACAAACAAAAAGAAATATTCCAAATGCGTAGGACAAACGCGTATTACAGAAAACGCTTAGATCTTGTTAAAACTTAAATTTAAGTGAAGTACCCTTTAAGCTTTAACTATTGCTTAGTTATTGCTTCGTTATTGTCGAGAATTTTCATTTTATATACTAGTAAAATTCTTCTATAGTAGCAGGTAATCTACGAATCCATTAATTTAATTACACAAATATATGTGATACTCCAAATACTCTTAAGAAATTTTATTGTAATATATGTACAACAAATGCCTAATAGATATAAAACACAAATTGTATACACTGTAGTCGCACCACCATTTCAACAGTCAATATTTTCGTGATTGGCAAGGAGACGTTTATTTGTTTTGGTTAGCAATGTGTATGGCTTGGAAAAGTTTTGATAAATGGGCGATATGATGCAGGAAATTGGATATTTTGTGAAGCTGGGTGGTATTCCGCAAGAAATTATTCCCCAGTCACATGTAGTCGAATCGGCATTGATAAATGAAGATCTCGGAGTGTTTATCCAAAGTAATATGGGAAATATTGTACGCAACATTGTAAGAGAGTCCAATAGAATTCAGATCGTTAAAAAAAACTTATATTTGTTGTAGTACTTGTTGTAGCAATATTTTTGTCAATAAAAATAACTGCAATTAATGAATAGTCATTTGACAAAGTAACTTTCATATTTTAAGGTTGATATGGTTGTCAGGACGACTGAAGATATGTTTTGAGTCTCCATCCCTTGGTGTTAGATGTTTAAGAATGGGCAACCAATAGCAAGAAATAACAACTGAATATTGAACGGAGTTAAAAAGCAATGGAAAAAGTCGAACAATTAATAATTCGAATTGATCAGGACTTCAAATGCTATTCACAGAAATTTTCAGATATAATTTTGTGATGTTGCATGTAAATATCTGTAATATATTATGGTTTAATCAAAACGATAGAGCAATTTTTGAGAAAATAAGAATGGTCTATGAACAGGGTAGTTCAGGGCTGAGAAATTTTCTACACCATCTTCTTTTCATTTTTTTATTTATATCGTTCACACACAGAGAGTCTTAAATAGTGTACTTCCGAAAATGCAATAAACTATATGCGTATTGTGCACATGGTAAAAAAATAAAAGTGTACGTAATATAAAGCGACAGTCGAACTGTTTATTCAGGCTGTGGTGTAGAAATGTTTAAATAAGTGAAACTATTTATCTTTAGATTCAATGTATTCTGAAATGCATAAACATTTTATGTTGGTTTTTTGATAAAATTTAGTCAAGTAAATTATAAAATTAATAGATAAAAGCTTAAAATATAATTAGTAATATAGATTTTCTTCAAAACTAATCTGAGTGTATGCTGCCTTGTCTTTCAATTCATAATATATTTGTATGTAGTATTTTTAAACATTTTTATCGGCTATATTTATCACTACAGTATACTTTGCACGTTAATTTCTGTTATTCGGATTGAAAATACAGATTCATGCCAAAACCTGCATTAAATTGGTTTATAACGTATTGGTCCGCTATGGTGCATTGTCACACAACTAGCCCCCCCCCCCCCACAGGATCCTACTGCGGTAGGTACGGGATTGGCGATCCCGGGGTGCCGAGTCAAATCTCTCGATTGGGTGCCTCTGAGTGGCGAGACAGCTAATGACAAACAGACAAACAAGGTCCACATCCGTGTTTGCCCCTAACCTCCCTGAACACACGTCTGACGGATAACCTAACGCGGGTTGGCGGAGTGGTGACTGGGTAACACGTAAGTCCCAGCTCCTGGTTATCATGTCGGACTGTGTTCTTATCCTCTAATAAAGGTCAGTCCCGGGGAGGGGCCATTGCATGAACTGAAGCACTCCTGAAGGAGATTGCGTCCCTCTGTCTGTACATTGGGAGGTATGACCCTGAGGTGAGCAAAGTCCAGGCCAAGACTCTCACCTAGCCGTGGTGGCGCCCAGGATGTGAGCAAGCCATAGGAGAAGTTTGCAATGGTGGACGACTGTGGGGACTGATAAAATGAACAAAAATGTTAAGAAAACTGGAAATAGCTGAGTCTTGTGGTCCTTGCTATTTGGTTATTTTTAGAAATTTACTACCGTGACCCATTTATTACCCAAAAGGGTTTAGATAATATTACTCGTCCCGTAAAGTCATGTACTCGATCTCGCAATGGTACGCTCCTGGTCGAAGCAGTTTCGCCGACGCAGGCTACAAATATTTTGAAAGTCAATATGCTTAAGAACTATCCGATGCGCGGTGAATTGCATAGGACTTGAACTTCTCGCGTGGTGTTGTAAACAGAAGCGCATTGGACGGTATGTCCAATGAGGAGATTCAGGAAAACTTGGCGGAACAAGGTGTATATCGAGTACACCGCAAAGAACGAGGTGAACCGGTGCCCCCTCGTACCCTGTTTTTACCTTTGATCGGGTAGATCTCCCGCAAAGGATTAAGACAGGGTATGAAGCTATTGAAGTGAGGCAGTATATACCCATTCCATTGAGGTGTTACAAATGCCAGTGCTTTGGCCACACAAGTGATTCATGTAATGGAGTTGCTACTTGCGTTGACTGCGGGGAAGTCAAGCATGACAATGCATGCACTTCACCCGCAACGTGTGTTAACTGCAGTGGGAATCATTCATCGAACTTCAGAGAATGTCTGCGTTTTATGGAGGAAAAGGCGATCCAAGAAATCCGGGTAAGAAGGAAGGTGTCCTTCTTTGAAGACCGGAAACTCTTCCGTATTCGTGATTCTTCTGTCCCTAGGACCTCTACTTACAATGTAGTTGCAGCTAAGCCGGTACCTAGACGTAAAATCGCAACACCCACTAGTGATATAAACGGGGCAGTAATATCCGAAAAAACAATTACACCAAGATCACAGCAAAAGCAACAGACATCAGCACGAAGAACAGTGAGCACACTTACCAAGTCTAGTCCTATGAAGAACGTTCAGCCAAGTCAAAGCAAAAAGCATCCACCTCAAGAATATGTGTACCCGCAAATTTGAAATCTTCATATGAAAGAACTGACTTCCTTATGAAAAACTAACGTAAAAGTCCACGACCATCTCCTCCGAGAACATCTGAGGAATCATCCGGAGAGGACTCAGATTGGCGGCTCTCATCTTCGCCAATCGCAGTTTCCGATCGTTATGAGAGACTCGAATCGAAGTTAGCAGTAGGATAGTGGTCCTCCATTGAGGATGTGGAGTGGGTATATCCTGTCATCACTGCCAAAACAACAGTGAGGAAAAGGCAGGATAGACCTGCTGAAAATGCTTGCCCAGGCCCTAAGAAGAGGAACAAATTGTTTCGATCACCACTGGGCGGGTAGTTCATTTTGTCAATGCAAATTAATAATGAAAACAGTTTTATGCCTTTTGGTATTTTATTGTTAATTATAGCTTTTTATTGATTTCTTTCCCCATTTGGGCTCATTTATTTTATTGTCATTTTATTTTGACTTTTTTAATGTTGAGTAATTTATCTCTGGTTATTGCCATGATTTGGTTTTTTAAAGGTGCTGATGACCGAGCAGTTGAGCGCCCTATACAAATCATCATCTTCACATAACTATTTCAGCTCACAGTATTTATAGTGGAATGACGTTATGTGAAGCTGCGTGTAATTACAACGATGTGTACTACAGCACATTGATTCTTTATTGTGTTAAGTTTGCCTAAGTTACATGTGGGCTGTCAGCTTTAATTTATAACAGAAATTCTTTCCTAACAAATCTACAATTTACAGCTTGTTAAAAAAAGTTTCAAAAGACTGTCTGCATGTTAGAGAAAAAGAAACATCAGTTCTGAGAACAAAATATACGAGATAGATGTTCTCGTAGAAAGAAGTCGAAGAAAACCGTTACCTCGCATTAAAACGTGCCTCTGTTGACAGAATAATTGCATAAATCTACAGATATAAATCCATCTTATTCTTATTATTATCTGTGAGGAATTTCTAAGGTTTGTGCAACAAATTCCTGCACCAAAAGATATCTGGCAAGAATTTTCCTGTTTCGCTTGTAAGGGTATTCAATGATTAGAAATGCTTATTTTGAACACCTTTCATAAAGGAAGGTAAAGGTAACATTTCTATTGTTTCGCATGACTGCTGTTATTTAGGGGAGAAACGGTAGACCGGTCCGCTACGAACACATTCGTAGATACTGTACCCGTCTTAAGAAACATACTTTTTGAGTTACTCCGCGCTCACTTGCAGAAGCCTGACAGATGACAGTGACACTTTCGCCCATGTGTTTACGCCATATTACATTCGCACAAGAGTAGCTTACCAGTAGGTTTTGTTCGCGGAATTGCTCACAGGAACAGTGTGCTTATTTGAACGGCAGGAGTATAACAGTGTCGTGGGAGCTGCGGTCACACAGTCGCGCCATTCAAGGAAACCCGATAGCTTTTTTTAATTTTTGAATTTACGTCCTCCAGCGTTAAGTCATATTGGACGATGAATGAAATGGGTGAAATGATGCTCAAACGAACCCACAGTTCGTAGAGCTTAGAGTTAGCATACATTCATCTTTTTGGTTAATGTAAAATCTGGAAGAAAAAAAACTTATCTAGATTACTCACCCTGTCCTAGATTCGAAGTCGGGGCCTCTTAAACGTAAGTCAGACATTCTACCATCCACACTAATCCAGTTAATTCGTGCTATGAATTCTTTCACATGAAGCGCTTAGGAACTAAAACCTGGCACTGCATCTTTACTTGCTCTGCCACATAACCTTAATAAGTAAGGCGAAGTTTTGCATCCCATTCAAAAATTCGAAATCGATATTTTACAGGAAATAAATGTCCTGAGGCCATTTCCGAGACATCGGTCATCATTAAAGTTGCCAATACTTTTGTCATTTTAAAGTGCTGTCAGTAATCAGTTGCATCTCTTGATGTCGTGGAAAAAAGTGGAATTTTAAGGGCAGCATACTTCAGCTTTACTGTGCAGCGTTATTTCCGCCTGCTCAATCTTGCACAAAGGGAACTATTATAAATTATTAATTAAGAGATTATTTAAAATGAATTATTATTCAAAATAGCAAATACCTAAAACATATACCAATGGAAAGTCCTTAAACATTTTTAAACTAATATAACCCAATCGAGCGAATGACTCAGGCGGGTTCTCCTGAAGCGCGCATTTGGGAGACCCGGGTTCGATTCCCGTGGCCGACTACCTGACTCATGGGATTTTTGGGGCTTTCCGGGGTCGCTGGGCGAATACTGGATACGTTAATTCATCACACGAATTTCCTGTCCCACCATTTCATATCCATTATTATTTCACATTATCTCTTCTGTGGTGGTCTCTTTCAGGGTAGAAGTGTCGGCGGGAATCTCGACAGTGCATGGCGGGATGATATGCTCTGAGCGAACACTTTCTCCTTCGGCGGGATGGACTCCAAGCCGTTCTAGTGGGCCGATTTCAGGAACGCGGCTGGCGGGATGCCGGTTGTGCAAGCCTATCTGGAACCTTCCTTGCTCTGGGGGGAGGGAGGCAGGTCGGCCTCTGGTCTCCGAACCGTCCTTGCGACGATTTTCCTGGACCGCCGGGGAGTTTCTATCTAGTAAAGTGTCGGGACCCATCTCTCTGTATTGCAGTAACTCCTTCGGGTCGAGAGAAAGAGTTTACCGTTCCTTCGAAATGGTAGGTTTTCCAAAGAATTGTGTAGATACCGTTGGAATTCATAAGTTCAAAGAGGGAACCTTAAAGGTAGCTACGAATGAAGATGAACAATGGGAATTAAGAAATAATGGCTTAGGTTCGGAAAATTCGGAAGCTTCCTGCAGTTGTAGATAAGTTAGTGTTAAGGAGACATTTAGGCAGTCTGACTAATTCTCTGGCAGGGTGAACTACTGTCTCGTAGTAGCATCAACCGATGTTATGTAATTTACATCAAATGAAGCGCGAGGTGCAGCAGACGGTATTTTGGCATTTACTATTAACTCCACATTTTTGTTTAAACTTCCAGGTAGTATAAAAGGGCGCTTCAGTAAGTACCCGTTTTTTAACCACTCCAAAATATAAAAATTGTCTAGCTCTGTAAAACACGGTTCTCTCTCGATGACGACCTCCTCATTTCATATAAATTTTGTTCCTGCGAGCCATTCATATTTGGGAACAGGAGAATATCGGGGGTGTGGCAGCACTTCATAACGCAATTCATGCAGTTTGGCTACAGCAAATCCGAATGAATGTGCTGGAGCATTATAGTGGTGAAACAGAACTTGGTTCTTCAGCATATGGATCCGTGTCTCCTTCAAGTTCTTGTCGAATTGAGCCAATAACTCACTTAATTGTGCTCCAGTAATCGTTTTTCTTTTTCCCAAGAAGTCAATGAGTATGACACCCTTCGTATCCCCCCCCCCCCCATCGCCATCGCTTTTCCGGAGAATGCGACCGTCTTTGACTTCTTTGGAGCAGATTCTCCGAAAGCAACCCTTTGTCCTAATTTTTGCTTGGTTTACGGAATATAATATTAAGTCCAGGTCTCATCGCCAGTGACAAAAGGTCGTTCGAACTTCGCTTAAACAGCTTTAAAATTGAAAACTTTGCAAACGGGGCAACCATCGGGTGGACAACTTTCTCATCTCCAAATTATCCTGCAAAATAAAAATTGTCTTTCCCGTCGATACACCTATGGTATCTGTCACTTCGCTAACCTCCGTTCAACGGTCAGCGAGAATCATATTGTGTTCTTTTTTTTTAATCCACATCTGAAGGGCGTCCTGGGCGCTCCTCGTATAAAATACGTTTGGCCAGATTAATTCCTTATAAAAGGTGAAAGGTCTCCATAAGCAGCTTCCAATTTAGCTTTCATCTCCTCGCAAATTTTTCCATCTAAAAGTAAAAAGCGAATCATTGTGCAAAACTGCACTTTTTCCATTTTAGCAAAAACCACGTTGAGCAACTTATTGAAATGTCTGCAAAATCCAAACTAACCTATGAATAAAAATATATTTGTTTTGACAATGTGTAACAAGCGACAGTACATAACACAAATTTCCCTTAGCAACATCATATATCTTGAAACACGGTACTTACTGAACCGCCTTTGTATTTTCACTCCGCCAGTGATTCATATATTAATGAGAACTTGCCGACACCAAAAGAGTTAAAAGTCTGATTCAAGAAGAAACCCGAGAAAACCCTCATCTCCTGTCACGGCACCAACTCAACTATCTACTCGTCGAGGCGGACTCAGACTACAGCGCCTCCTCAGCCACAACATCGACCAGTGCGGCAAACGACTGGAGACAACAGATCGTCACTTCGACGACCGAAGTTAAGAGGGGACCTTCGAGAGATCACGATAAGTGTTCTTCTATATTGACTAATATTCTTGTACTTTTAAGTATAGCTGACATTTTCATAAAGCAGAATAGAGAACCCAAACAAAGGAGTGCCTAATGTTTCTGTAATAAGGTGTCGGGCATTTGCACTAAGTGCCGTTATTTTTGTACCCAGCAATTTGTCTTGGACAGTGAAGCTCTCAATAATAATTTATCTGCAATACCAGGAATGGGCGTTCTTGTTCGCGTGTACTCTAGAAGTACAGAGTTGAGACTCAACTTACAATCAGCATGTGTACAGTATTGTTAATTAATTACATAGCTTAGCACGCGATATCGACTGTACCGCCCTTTTTTTATCCTGTGTTGCAACCGATAAAAGTTCCTGGACTAAATAATACATAATGTGAATAACAGTCCAACACGATTGGAAAACAATCGATCCGGTTTCACTAGCCGATGTTAAATACATTTTCTCTACTTGATCTTCTAGAAACGACATTCATTGTTGTTTTATTACTTGTAAATCCAGATTATTCTCGTTATTCAAATCTACATATTTTTGTATACAGTTACTGCAGGTAAGGCCATAGATTTCTAAGGAGCGTATTGCCATGTGATGGCAGTTTCTAACATAAGGGATATCTAAAGGAATACACAAATTTTTAGTCTTTGCAAAACCTACGCTTTTTTGTAGTAACATTTTTTCTATCTCTTGTTGTTTACCAATTATGCAAAATCATTTAGAAGGAAGAGGAATTCAGAGGCTAACCCCACCATCCTAAAGATAAACGTTTCATTTGTCATGAAACTATATTAAACATATGGTAATTGAATTAAACGTTAGAACCACTTTGATGAAATCAAGTTATCGAGGCTTGTTCTCTGAAGTTCTTGAACTTAAATACCAAGCTTCAGGTTTAATCTATTTTTCGGCTTTAAGTTGTTCTGGTTACACACACGCAAAGGACTATGTTTCAAAAAAAATCAGGGGTGCATATATTTGCGGGGAAATATCCGTATCGAAGATTTTCAATACTTTCTCTTGTTAATACAAGTAAGTAAATAATTTATAAAGATTTAACCTTAAGAACCAAGCTTTATGTTTGAGTTTCTTCCAACTGTTTACTACGATTTGTTAACCACAACCTTGTTAATGTCAAAAACAATTGCGAATAGCAGCTTCGGAGAAGGCAGTGACCGAGCTACACGTCCTGTGAACTCGTTGCGATGCGCTTTTGTTTGGCAACCGCGACACTATTACAGTAACAGATGTTCGTGTACAATTACCGGGTGAATTTTCTAATTGTTTGAGGTTATAGTCCTGATGTTAACCAAACTAGCATTTCAGCATTCGAAGAAGGCTTAATTAAGGAACTTGTTACCAAGTTGAGAGGAATTAATGGATACTACAAAGCCAAAATAAATTAAATGAGATTGTTGCAAGTCCTCAAGGAATTAATTACGATTTGGGCGTTTCTCCAACAGGTGCAGAAGGAAATGCAGCAATACTAGATAACACAATACGCAGCATCAACGTGGCGTGCAAAGTGCTCCTTAAAACGATTTAAAACAGGAGATGGTCATTACTCATTTCACTGAAACTAAAACGTTATTGTTATTGACTGAGAATCGAGTACATCCCAACGAATTTATTGTTTGTTTCCGGAAGCAATTTTTTCGTAAATCTACAAATGTAGCTTTGAGGATTTATAAAAGTATATCGTGTACCATTAAAATCAAAAGGTGGCAGTAGAATAAAATCTCACTGTAATTACTTGTAGAATAAAAGAAAGGAGTCATGATCTACGTAATTGATATTCTAACCTCTCTCGTATTTTTCTACTTATGCGTAATATATTAGGGGAACTAAAATTTAAAAGAAAACTATATTGGTTGCATGTTAAATTCTTAGGTTGGTCCACCTGTACGCAGTGAGATGTTATGTCCAAATGTTTTCCATGTCACAATTTGGAAGGATCATTGCTTAAGTAAGATTTGAAACTATTGAAGTTTCAATGTTTCTATTTATTTAAGCATGGGCGGCTTCTCAGGTAGTGCCGCTGTGCCACGGCACCATCTGTATGAAAACGAAAGAAAGAAGTATATAGGAATTGCGCAAAAAGGATTGTTTCCGAGTGTCTGCTCCCTCGTGTGAATAGGCGCGTTAAAGCAAGCTCTCTGTTCTGATTGTTTTCCGTGGCTTGGCGCCGATTCCAGAACGACACCGTCTACGCCCATAAGCGCCTGTGTTAAGGGCTAGGATGTCTGCTTATACACTGCTTCTTATGGGAGCAGGTAGTGCCCAGATTTCTCTGGCACATAACTTACGCTTTATCCGCTAGAGTGCAGTAAACCACGGGACTTAAGATATCTGTCTCTCTGTCACGAAATCGTACACGAAAGCTTCGTATCACATTCTCCATGAACTGTATTATCAAACTTTTGCTGTGCTCGTTACACCTGTGCGTAACAAGAGTACGGATGTAGTAAATATCTGTTTCCGTTTCCCTGTACGTTCTGTTTGGTACAGTATATTATAAAACAGGATGGATTACTGATAAGATTACCTAAATCGTTCGAGATTGGTACACATATTTATATTTTAACAACCCTCGTTTGCTCGTGGGTCCGTTGGCCCCACCCACCCAGCGCTCCACCCACCCACCTACCCGTCCGTCCGTCCGTCCGTCCGTCCGTCCGTCCATTTATTTATGGCACGGCCAGTACAATGCCTCACCGGCCGCCCGTGCATTTAAGAATTATTAGTTGTAACCAACCATGTATATTTCAATACTTATATAAAAAGATTCTCTTCTACTCACATTACGTTATTCGCGATATATGTTTGTTTAGGAATAATTCAAATTAAGCAAGAAGTGTTCAGTTACCAAATGCAGAAATAACATTCAGATGTTTATTTTGTGGTAACAAGCCATTGCACTGGAAACAAAAGAAGAATAAAACTGTATGTTACTTTTTCTAGCCACCACAGCTTATTTTTATATCTCTTCTACAAAGTAATCCCGCAAAACGTTGTTTCTTCTAATTTTTTCTATTTCCTGACACAAACACTTGTACAAATGGTTTCAATACACATTTCTGAACACAAGAATGTGAAGGGATAGCTGGATCTTCTTAATAAAGAGTTTAAATTCCATATTCTTCTCAGTACATCACGAGAAATAGAAAATTACGAAACAAAACATTAGAAACCAACAATGAACATACCATAATTGCTGATTTTAAATAAATTACATATATTAAAATTATAAACACACTTTGTATAAGTTATTGTCAATCATTATTTTGTTAGCTACACTATATAAAAGTATGCGGATACCTTCTCCATGTACGTGATAGAGAAATTAATTATACATTTCGATGAGTTGCACATTTTTCCTGAATAAAGCCCTAGTCTACCTTTCGGGGTTTATCAAAGTTACACAAAATCGACTGAGAATAAAGAGAAATTACTATACGCTTCACTGATACGTTTGCATTTACTTTGATGTCTCAGGATCAAGTCATTCAAATGTTTCATCATGACAACTACAAATGGTAAGCAGGAATACCAATCAGAGTCCCTTAATAATTCACATGCGTATTGTTTTTTTCCCCCTCCTAAAAAGTGAGATTTTCTTCCTGCAGAGTAAAAGCACTAACTAACGCTTGATCCCTTATTTCTACATTTATTCATCACCGTTTAATCTAGAACAGTTCTAAGGCCCCATTTAGGGTGAAGTTAATTAATTTTGTGTCATTGTGCATAACATCGTGTCTTCATTAGGCCTCATGAAATAAGTATATCGTTTTCGTAGTTCCAGGTACACTTCTCAGTATCTATGTTCTGTAATTCTGAAGTCCATGTCCTCACGCCTAACATACGCCAATAACTGTGAAGCATCTCATCACACGTAACAGAAAAATATTCGAAGCATTTCTCCCTTCTCAGTCAGCTGATGTCTAACATTAGTCGCCATTTTTTGACAGAGAAACATATTTAAATAAGCCTGCTTTCTCGAGACACAAACTTTCAGCAGGTCATGAAATTCTCCCAACTCGAACAGTTTTACATGCTCAGCAATAGATTTTCGAAATCTCATAACTTGCTTTAGTGATATCCTTTGGTTTCAAATTTCCGTCAAGAATTAGAAATTGCTTCCCGAAAAAGTGATTTTATTACAAAATGCTTTTGTCTTCAAATCACGCATTATGACCAGTAAATTTTCAAACTCGTGAGAAAGTCTTGTCCAGTAATGTATTTTTATATTTCTGCAATGACATCATTACAAATCACGCACTACACTGTGTTCACGTGTTGTTTTATAAAATGATTACCGAGCTATAATTCATTATATCTAGCACTTTTTTGAAAGCATTTATCACTTTTTGCTACTTTACTAAAATTGGAATCCGCTGAGAATAAAACAATAACTGCTGGAAATTACGGGCGCTTCCAACTCAACGAAAGGTTTCAATAGAAAAAGGTACTAAAAGAGAAATGACAAGCTAGAAATACTGCCCCCGGAAGAGGGTGGACTTCAAACTGAGCAATGCATTGTCCGTTTTCACTACCCTCTGTTGGTCAAGGATGTACAAAACTGCCTGACATTCCTCCCTAACGTTTTGAGATGAAACGTTTGGGTAGCCTTGTTCCTTTGGCATTTCTCTAATGAACCAGTTCAGTTTGGCCGTAGTTTGGGCGGCCCTGTTTTAATCTAAGGGGACAAACGTCCGATAACGAAGACCTCGGACCCATTTCAACAACGTCAGGATTTATCTTCCGATATAACCCACCCGATTAAAGGAACATTAAACTTCAATTCTAGAATTTCAAAAATTGAATTGCTCCCAAGGAAACCATACCTACCATCATAAGTTTGATTGATTGAATGACATACAATGCACAACAAGGAGGAGAGTAAACTATATACTATGCAGGTTTTCTTGAGCGCTCGGGTCCCAAGTCCTCAGGTAGGTTCCACCTAATTCCATAAACACAGGTGAGAACTTTGAAACATGAATTGGGCTATCACTCTTATATCTAGTAGCTAATATGCTAAGCTTTCGCACGTGAGCCGTTTCATTTTGAGCAATTTCGATCTTAATTAGCTAACTAGTTTACAACAAACCTAAGAGCAAGAGGTAGGTTGTGGATGTTATGGCCCTCAAAAGGGGACACACTATTATTCCTTTACCTTCAAATAGCTGCGATCTTAATGCAATTGAACTGGCGTGGGAAAAAATTAATGTTTTCAGAGGACGCAATATTACTGGAGAGCCACAAATCTGCGGAAATTTGCTACAGAATCGCGGATTGGGAAGGATACTGCAAGAAGGTTCAAGATATGGAAGTGCAATTTTGGTGTAAAGGAAAATGCAATTTATGAAACTATCATCAACACATCAGAGGACACCAACGATGAAAGTGGACTCGAAAATCGAAGAATCACAAAGCCAATGAATATTTATAACTGTAATAATATTTATTTTCTACTTTTATGTATTTCATAATATAGTAATTATATAAACCTAGTTTATCGGATCGATCAAGTTCAATTCATTCTTTGTCCACGCATCTTACACTTACGGCGCATATCTTTGCTTATTTTACAAGCAATTTTGCTGAATTTTATTTTTCTTGGTTGACCATACTGCAAAAACAAGCTCTCTCTTCTTCCCCTCTGTCCGCAAATCTTAAAACAAGCGCCCAAGAAAACGTGCGCGTATAGTATATGTCTTCTTGAGAACTTAATCTCTAAGATAATATGATGAAGTAAAAATGGGTCCTCGATACTCACGATACTTGCATGATATCGACATGGAACGATACTTCAGAAAATTTTCTCGGATTATTTTCGAGTTCTGCATTATTAACTGAAAATTGTGAAATTAAAAATAAGATACTAAGGTTACTATAATAATTATCATAAGTAATGTCACGAGTTATATTGAAATTGCCGATACATACACGAGGAACGAAGTCGCGAGAAAATTTATCTAGGGAAGTTCAAAACTAGGAGTTGCATCACTAGAGACTATTTCACGAATAAAAAAATTGTTAAAAGCAATAAAACATATTATTTGATTCCCTAAATCACATAGTGTACATTAGCACGTGAATGAAATTTAACCTCACAAATCACGGCATACAAGATTTCTTACAGGCCGTGCACAAGTTAACACTGGTGAAAGCACTTTGGTCTTAAGGCCATCAGGTGGCGCTGATTGAGTATAAGAAAATAATAAATTAACATAACCTCTATTTTCAAACAACAAACTTCTTTTAAAGGAGCATATGATAATTGCTGAGTGATAATTGTGCATGGTGTAAGGTAATTGATTTAGAAAACAGCGATTGGTCGGTATTTGACAAGTCCTATTATTGGTCTATACGAGGATAGTGACGATTGTGTAAAATAGTCTAAACAATTATTCGACCATTCCCACAAAGGATTTTTCTACTGTCAAAGAATGTGTTTACGCTTTTCAGTATTGAAAGACATTTATTACTCGACAGAGCGTTGAGGCGTATCGGCCTTCAGGTGACCCTCGTCTCCTATCGGATCTTATCTGGTCGACTTTTTACCCATGGCGCGACAGCCCTTAGAGGGCCAAGGCCTACCAACCCGATTGCCGGCCTCACGCCCACTTACGCACGGCAGAGGTGGACGATCATCCAACCGATACGGGGAGGAGATATGATCACCATCTTGGCATCCCCCAGCCAGAACGTTGATTTCCGTGACCAGGGCCGCTTACCTAGCGTAAGCTCACTTTCCTCACGATGCTGAGTGGGCACCGGTCCTATACCCGGGACCGAAAATCCCCACCACATGGGTGGGATCGAACCCGGGCCGCATTCCGTGGCCAGGGACCAATGCATGCCGCCTTAGCCCGTTACACCACGGCGCCGGACTATCTGGTCGATTAGAAGAGTGAAATATTAGTAAGTTGATGTACAGTAAGTTACGAAACACAAATAGAGCGATTGGAAGCTGCGTGTGTCTATATGATATCTTTTCTCGCGCCTTGACACATTGCTGTCCAGAAGACATGATTATACCCGAACAGTATGACTTGGTGGGCTCGTAGGATTAAAAGTCCAAGTTGCAGAAATTCAAAATGTGCTTTATTTCCGTAGAAGAACACTTACAGTAGCAGAATTACGTCACATACACATACAATCTTCCAAGGTCGTTGACCACAAACAGCGTTCACAGCTACATTCTGTTTACTACAACTCTCGTAACAACTCTGCTAACGACTCTGTTTAGTACTCCTCCGCTGGCGTGTCGCCTCTTCTTATATATATATACCACTACTCGTATCACTAGACATTTCTGGAATAATCTGTAACAAACAAGAAATGGACTGTTCTCTATCAATCAAGATGTCACTAGAATGTTCCATTTACCTCACTTTATCTGCTTTGGCATTTCTTTTATCTCCGCGCTATATTGATCTACTTAGGCAAGCTGTTTATCTCCGCCTCGCACTATCTGTCCCTTATCTCTCTGCGCCGAACCTTTTGTGCACGTCGCCGCAGCCGCGATAATACATACACTGGGCTCGGCGTGTATGTGCGATAAGCTGAGGTAAACATCTCTGTATTGCGATTTTTTTCTGATACGCTTTCTCGCTTTGCCATGTGGCAGGCACTAAGTTACTAAGTCAGTTGTTTCACGTCCTTTCACGTGAATATCACAGTAGTTTCCATGCGTAATTTGGAATATTGGGAACTGTACGAAGATAATAAAAGTTAAAGGATAAGACTCACTATAAAAGCTCTCTAAATCACAGTATCATAATTTTTATAAAGAAAAGAGGAGTTAATAGTTATTTATGGGACTTGCGAGGTAAGTTGATGTTTATAGGCGAGTGAAAAAAAAAATAACGCCTGAAGCGTTAGCTCCGAGGGCTTAAATTACAAGAGCATAATAAAACATCAAACTCGCTAGTCTCATACGTAATTTTATCGGTTACTTAAGTAAAATCTACTTGTACCGTTCATATTAATCATGCATTGAAACCAGAATAATAAAATATATTTCTGTACATTGTAGATGTATATTTGTTATTTGCTTTTCAGATAACTACAGAAAATTTGAACATCGAACTAAGCCATCTACGAATTAATCGATATTCAAAGAGATTATGTCTAACACTATATTAGAGAAGGCGTTCCTAAAGAATAATGTATTTTCGTCTCCCAAATTTAAACTTCATTCTTCTGCTTGACCTGCGATATTGACTCTGGTAGAGATAATTCGAATCTTTGTAGTGATTATTCATGTCTAACAGCAAAAGGCCTACTTTTCAGTAACATTAGTATCATCTAGTGGTGTGCTTTTTCTTATGGTGGCGGATAAATTAAGTTTAAACAGTTTAATCTATTAGGTAATGTAATATGCACCAATTTCCGCTTCAGGGTAAAATAAAGCAAATTAATTCCAAGTAAGCATTAATTATTGTATAGTTTTCCTTACACATATATGTAATTGCATAATGGTTTACTTTATTGGTGGTGCGTTATCCACCGGAACAACCCCAACTCCTAAGCCTACAAGTTACTTATTTTTGAAACTCAGTGTCAGAAAGGGACATCCCCAAAATTAGGGACACACAGTTTCCATGGCAACACCTTGTCTCACGACAATACTCAAATGCAGTTATTCCTACAAGCGGCGTCGCGGCGCCTGGTCGCTGACGTCAGAGGCAGAAGGAAAACCTGTTTCCCCACATGGTTAGCATCGATTTGGATTGCTTTTTTATTATTCTAAAAGTTAGACAACGTACAAGGGACAGGATGCACGCACACCAATCACCAAGCCAGGAAAGAGAGTATATTTGTAGCTTCTGCAATATTTAAACTTGTACTCTTCACATTTTAGGTTAGGCTGCGAGGTGATTCAATCAATACACAGCAGCACAAAATGAGGTGTCGATATACTTTTTTGTCTATGGACACGCCAACCTCGACAATCACAACAGAACATTCCAGATGTTACATTCTCCAGCACATTTCTCATGGAAGATTTAGCTATTATAAAAATAATTACGAACATTTTAAATTATTAATAGCTGGCTTATCCAGCGTGCCACAAGTACTTTTTAATTTCTTCCCCACGTGCTTTAAAGAAGAGGAAATGCTCCATTCCATAAACAATTCGATACGAGATTCACCTGTAATTATAAAAAAATCTTAGAAAATATGTGCGCATGTGTTTATGTTGTGAATAACATAACTCAGACACGAAATTTCATATTTCAAATACCTTAGACTTTGTTTCTCTCATGGTTATGCAAGGAGAACAGAATTTTAAAGCCACCATACAGCGACAGACTTTTAAAACATTCGAAGTTTACTTAAGTCTTATCTAATCCTCTGGTACATATACAAATGTGTAATGAAACAAAAACTAATCTCCATTAGGTAGATATAGATAAAGGCTTTTGTAACAATACATTTACATTGTAAATGTAAACGCACGTTTTCCCACCTCTGTAGTGGTGGTAGGGTATCTGTCTCACGTTCAAGAGGTCCCGAGTTTAAATCTCGGTCAGAGCGAGTTATCTTGATAAGCTTTTCCCGGGGTTTCCCTTATCCTGAAGGATGAATGTCTGGTGACTCTAAATTCTATGGATTCTGGTTTATTTGGCCATCATTCATCGTCCGATTTTACCTACGTTGGACGACGTTAAAAATGCTTGTACTTGCATGTACCTAGATTAGAGTCGATGGAGGTAAGTATAGACGGTTAGGATGGAATTAGATGCATGAAGACTTAGTAAGCGAGAGAAGTGAACTAAAATATGCACTCTTAAATTATACTATTAAAGTCCGAATAAAAAGTTAAATGTCACAACCGGATTTCAACTAGGGATCTCCGTCCGCTGCTCTTAACCATTGAACTACCTTGGCATCATGCCAGCACGACATTTAATTCTCCAACTGACTTTTTTTCCGTAAACCACTAGGAGTTCCCACAAACATAGACATTAATGGCAACTCACAATGCTGTAAGTACTTTAACTTGGATAATTTAATGCTGTGCTGGCATGCCGCCATGGTAGCTCAATTGTTAGATCAATCAGACCAAGAACAGGAGATACGTGGTTCGAATCTAGCTTGGCATTGAATTTTTCAGTTTGATTCCACCCTACCCTACCTAACCTTGTCTTACAACCGGCTAGTGCGAAGGAACAATTAATTTCTATAGTATTAATAATTCAGTATCTTGCACTGAGAACATAAGCCTTTTCAAGGGAATCCGCCTAGCCCTAACTATTGTGTAGAAGAAAGTGTATGTTATTTCAGGGATATCCGCTTAAGGTATCTATAATTTTGAACTGATTACAACGAAGTTTCAAATGCAAATCCAGATGTATAAATTTCCCTAGTGGCTTGTTCCATAGATGGATATAACAGTAATATTCAGGTATACCACAGTGACGAATACACAAATAAAACATTTGAAGTGAGGTGAATTTCCCATTTTCGTTTTGTCGCTGTCAGATATAAAACAAATGCTATGTAAAGGTAAAAGTTATAGTCAGTCCAATGTTAACATGCTTTCACAGCAACCTGAAATCTACGCTATGAACTGTGCCAATGCTTCCTAGGAAATGTTGACGGTAACACGAGATATGGATGTACATGGCAGTGCTTATTCTAGCGCTGGTTTCTAAACCACGAGCCTGAATTGTCGTGCTGCTCGAACGGTTACCATGGATTTATCTTTGGTAACAGATACCTCTCAGATAACGCACTGATTATTCTTGTAAGAGTGAGAAGGGAACAACTGCGCTTCTCAGATCTGTGCTAAATACCAATGAACGCATCACTTCAGCCAATGGAATGCGCAGGAATCGCAAATGGCAGATAGATGTTCACTCCACGTGGAGTAATCAGTGCGTTATCTGAGGGTTATCTGTTACCAAAGATAAATCCATGGTAACCGTTCAAGCAGCACGACAATAGCTACAAATATGGGTGAAAATTTCGCTAGCAGAATGAGAAGAAATATATTACATTTAAAGACTGGTGCAAGGAATGCAGTGTTTCTTTAGTACAAGAAGTAACTTATTTACTTGGGAACACAAAGACGGCTGGCCCCTTAGCTCAGTCGGTAGAGCACCTGCCTGCCGTGCTAGGGGTCCTGTGTTCGATTCCCAGCGGTAGGGATGGCGATTTTTCTCTGACCAAGATAATTCTCCATCTTACCCAGAGTCTGGAAGTATGAATGAGAGTGCGAATGTGAGCGTAATCAAATGATTAAAACCCAACGAATACTGATCGATATGATCATTGGAGTTAAAGGCGGGGTATAAATGGAAGAAATAAAAAAATACAAAGATGCAGAAAGCTCCCTTCAATTTTTTTTAATAATGAATCGTTTTGTAAAAATATTAGCTAAGGTTATGTTTAACATAAAAAATGCTAGCTTATAATTCGAGTTTTATTTAAGTTGGTATGACTGGTCAGTGCCATCAAGATTTTTTTTGTTACGCCTCTCGACTGTTAACAGTTGAATGGCGTGTGTTTCAGACATGTGCACTAAACGCAAATTTCCCTATCTGCCACTTGATCACGTACTGTTGGTCGGGACTCGAACAGATTTGTTCCTTACTCTTGCGCCTGTTGCTGGGCAACGAACGGACTCTCAAAATAGTAGAGCAATTATTTTGTAGCGCTTGGTCTTTGTTATGACTGGCGAATGAACTTCGCCCTGGCAGTGATCTCTCCAGTCAACAATTCCCATTATTTTTAAACGCTATTTTGGTCGGCTAGTTTCTTTGCGGAGATGCAGCTACTTCTGGTATGTTTGCATTCCCTGCATCTCTGTAACACAAAAATGCAATGGCTCAGTCTGAGAAGGAGAAAAGCTAATCTGAGCGTTCCATTCTCCAGTCACTGTTCTACAAACTATTCTGAAAACGTCATTTTTTCTGCTTCTTGTTGATAGACTAAAGAAATAGTCGGAGTGCATCTCTCTAGTGATGTATTTGAAATCCATTTTCCGTGCGTGACTATAGGAAAACACCTCATATGTTACACTCACCACGATATTCAAATGTTAAAGGATAGGGTGTTATACCCTCGCCTTAAAATGTCAATTCTTCCCATGCAATCAAGAAAATCAATTGAATATCGACATGGTGTGAAATGACAAAAGAATTGAATGATTCCAAGAATTATCATGCCTGTCTCAGAAATGGTTTATATCACAATTTGTTTTTGAACTTACAGGATATCAAAACATGAAAAACCTCTATCAAATCTTGGTAGAGTACAATGTCTTCTATATTGCTATAAGCGTAGCAGGGAAAGCAAAACACAAGAACAATTATACTCAAGTATTTGAAAATGTAAACCAATAACAAAGAATATCCCTGAAATGCCTAATGCAGGGGTGTGACGTCATCTCCGTCAGCTTTAACTGCCACATATGCTCCCGAATTAAAGGTAGGTTAGCGTGTGACGTCACCGCGCTGATTTATGCTGCCCAAGAGGAAGGAAATAGGGTTCGCGCAGCGTAGGAAAGACAGGAAACGTATCGGGTATTAATAATACGTACAACTTACATCTTCGGTGTCGTAATATTAAGGCTGACTGCTTTAATTACAAAATTGGTCACAGTTTATAAACAATTACATTTTGGCTCTGTGCTACGATAAAATGTACAAAACTTCAACTCGTACTTTATCTGAAGGTCAGGCATGTTATAAAGAAAATAAAATATAAAATAATTTTCTCTGCAAATTAGAGGAGACTCACTCAGAACAGAATTACATGGATTTTTTCCGACACTTTCTGTTTCGTTTTTCTTTAACTAGTTTATCAATGTCAGGACGTAATATCTGGGAAATTTGTAATCGAAGGCTGCATGTTAGATTGTGATCCGACAAGGTACTTCGGGGTTTGAACTTAGCTAATTTCATAACAGAAAAAAAATGTTCGCGCGCATATGTCGAGCCAAACATACGCAGTGTCCATGCAACAAGTGAATACCACCTCGGAAATAGGGTTTTGGGGGATATTCTTGTAAAAATCAGCCAAGCCTTTCTTGTGTGTATATTTGTCCTTAAATAAATCGTCACATTGTAAATTTAACAGTTCCATTAGGTACGTGGCAGCCACATTGTTGTCATCGAGTGCGCTACGCCTGACTGAACCCTCATATTCTGTACTCACAGCGTCATTTATATAGGCAACTTGGTACTTCACGGCTCTTGGCTGACGTCACACGCACTGCAGGCCTCGCTCACGGCCAAAATACGTCACAACTCTCGAAGCTGTCTCCCTCTGGCATTGGTTAACTTTTATTTGTTATAACTACCTAATTAACAAGACCTAAATTGTTTACGTAGTGCGATTTTGAATATATCTCACGTCTATCATTATACAAAAGTCACCCACAATGAATAGACCTTCAGAGGTTCCTTCCAGAAAGTTCAATATTTACACTTTATTTGACAGGAGAATATTTTAGCCACGTGGTATTTATCAAAATTGTTAAGGGCTAGCTTTTGGAAGATCAAATTTTTTAATGTTCCATTTAAAACTGGTTTTTTGTGGTGGGATTTGAATTCTTTTTTTAAAGAAAATCATGCCTCATCCTTGGTAAATGCTAAACTTGAGCACTAAGTTTCTTATTTATTTTTGTTTTTTCATTTTCGAGTTATACTGTTCATAGTGATACATCAACACAAGTTCAAGAAGCCCCGAATTAGAATCTTGGTCAGGGTGTTATTTGGATAAGGTTTTCTCAGAGGTTTTCACTTATCATGAAAGATGAATGTGGAGTAAGTTTAAGTTCTAGACTTCGAGGAGAGAACACCGTCCGGAGAACACCGCAGCAAGACCAATATAGCCCTTTTCAGGGCTTGGCCCTTGCCTTCCAGCGTTTCTTTCCACGCCGTGAGCTAGCTGCAGCACAGCGACATCATTGTGCCTGTGAGACTTGGAGAAAAGTAGCCACAGCACAGCACACAGCAAAGTAATTGGGTAGAATTGCAAGGCTGCAGCCAACAGTCGCTCAGACTGGTTTTTAGGCGCCCCTTGGGTAGGCCCTCTGCAATTCGAGCTGTTCAGCGCCCTAAACTTGCTCTTTTCTCTTTCTATCTCTTCCTTATTTCCTCTATTCTATCAAGCAGTAGGGCTCCTTGCCCTTACTGCTCATTGGCCCATACCTTCCATCTATTGGCTGTTGCACTGAGACCAGTGATTGGCCCCATCCTGCAACATGGAAACCGAAGCCACAGTTGAAGCTATGGACGAGCAACACACAGCACCAGAGTCATCTGATGACCAAGAACTCTTAAGGTATTATGTGGAAGGAGGCGACCTTCGTCAATACCTGAATCTACCATTAATCGTCAGCCCCCATATGCCTCTGTCTAGAGATGATGAAAGGACTCTGATCCTAGAAAAAAGAGCCAGGCTAATGTTTCTCGAGTTGGCAGATCAACACATCTTTAACAACACAGCAAATGCAGAACCAGCCATTACTGCAAATGCTCTCCGCCACTACTCTGCGCACCGTGCCAGGGTTGAAGCAATCTCTGAGTACTTGCTTCAAAATGAGAAGACTAAGGCCAACCTACCAAGATGGGAAGTAACCCCAACAAAAGCAAGGGGTAAAGCACAAAAGCATGCCCTTCAGTCGGAGGCCTTACCCACATCTAATAAATTTCAAAGACTGCCTATGGTGCCAGATGATGAGATTTCTCAGGTGCAAAACAACAAAAGGAGATGTTCCGGGCAGGAGACTTCTTCCCAAGCCGCAACAATGGCCCCCGCATCAGCAGCACCATCTACTTCTGCTGCCACGCCAATTGCTCCTGCAGCTCGCTCGGCCAAAGCTACCCCCATCTACCTCAGAGACCCGAGTAAAGCACGGGATCTCATAAGTGTAATCAAATCTACGCAACCAAGCTTGAATTTCTCCATCCGGAACATGAGTGGCACAATTGCTTTCCTGCCAGATTCCCCGGATGATCACCGAGCACTCAGAAAGCTATTTACTGATAGGCAAATACAGTATCTCACCACCTTGCTCCCTGAGGAAAAGTTACTCTATGTAACGCTCAAAGACCTGCCGATGTACATAACTGAGGAAGAAGTCATCAAAGAGCTCAAGCTCAAGCAATATCCTGTTGAAAGGGTTGGACAGTTGCGGTCAAACCGCAGTGCATCGCACGAACTGCTCCCTCATTTCCGTGTTGCCTTACGTAAAGAGGGCAATTACCAACTAATTTATAAAGAGTCAAGGATGTTCAACGCATCTATTCGTGTTGAATCATACCGCCCACCTGCAAGACCACTGCAATGTACAAATTGCCAACAATTTATGCACAGTGCAGCGGGATGTAAATTAGAACCTGCGTGCTCATACTGTGGCGAGGCTGGCCACAGAAGAGCAGATTGTCCGAGATTGGGAGTACCTGGATCCCAGGCCACCTGTTACAACTGTGGTGGCGATCACTCATGCCGGTATGCCAAATGCCCTGTCTGGCAAGAGGCAAGGGTGGAGATGCACCTGAATAAAAATGGCCAACGTTCAAGGCACGATGCAGCTCCAAAGGTACCAAATCCCATGGGCCTCCCCAAGGAAGCTTTTAAAGGTACCCGCTATCCTGGACTACCACCACCAATAAGGATACAGCACAAGAGTTATGCAGCTGCCCTTCAAAGTAGAGCAGACACCAACCCATCTGAGGTTGTAATGACAACTTCAACAGTGAAGGAACCAGCAACTGCTACAAAACCCCAGCAACCGGCAACTAACCCAGGGAAAACAATTCCCCCAATGCAACAGAGGAAGTTAGAAAATGTTACAACAACACGTAGCACTACCTCCAGGAATATGGAATCTACGCATCCCAATGCTGCACCTGTATCTGGGACAAGGCAACCAGCTCAACAACGGCTGCCAGTTACACGTCCTCCAACATCCACCGCTCCGTCATCTTCACTGCACTTTTCTACTATCCCTGACGCCCAATTTCTGAAGCTCATGGATAGAATACCCATTCAGATGCAAACTGACTTTGCTATAGCCTTGGCTGACGCAATGGCGCAGAGACCAGCCACCATACAACCAGCAACCATTCTAGTGCACACAGTCTTCACTTTCTTAGGTCAACATGGCGGACAGTACTAAAATTTTGAATAATATTCTGAGTCTAAAATTATGTTCCTGGAACGCCAATGGCTTAAGAAATAAATTGAAAGAAGCCGCAAATTTTCTGGCTGTAAATAAAATACAGATCTTCCTGGTGCAGGAAACACATTTATCTAGCCATCTTAAAGCCACCATCCCAGGAATGATCTGTCATAGGACAGACAGGGCTGATGGATACGGTGGCACAGCAATATATGTAAACCGCACCTTGAAACACCATCGGCTACATCTGCCTACCACTGGCGTGTTAGAGGCTACAGGTATCCAAGTGGCCACAAATAAAGGACCTCTGAACATCTTTTCTGTTTATGTACCACCTAGCAGGCCCTTCAACGTCAAGGAGCTGGATACGATTTTCTCTGCAGGCACACCCACAATAGCTATGGGTGATTACAATGCCAAAAGCACGCTGTGGAATTCTACAATATGTAACCCGAGAGGTTCTCTTCTTGAGCGTTATCTAGAACGCCACAACCTTGCTGTACTTGCTCCTACATCACCCACAATCACTTATGGGAACCGCCATCCACCAGATTGGCTGGATATTGCCATCCTTCAAAATATCCGTGGACACCCTCATGTTCTATCCATCCCCGAACTTTCCTCAGATCATTATCCTGTTCTCTTTCTCTATCAAGCCCGCGCAACTGCTAAGGCACCCCCTAACTCACCAAATCCACGCTTCACCAACTGGAACAAGTACACCACTATAATGGCAGAGCAGAATGCGGATTTACCTCCTTGCAACTCCACTGAAGAGGCAGATCAGCTGGCCTCCACTATCACAGCTACCATGGCCACAGCCATGGCACAAGCTACTCCCCCTAGACGTGCCAACTTTAGTGCCCAGAAACCTTTACCACCACCATTACGGCGTCTCATTGCAGACAAAAATAAAGCTAGACGTCGTTATCAGCTAACACGCGATCCCCAACACAAGCGTGAATGGAACCGCCTCCAACATCTGGCAAAGCTTGAGATAGCTGAACACTGCAATGAAGAGTGGGAAAGAAAGCTGTGCACTTTAGATCCAGAGGACTTATCCCTATGGAGAATGACCAAGGCACTACTTAAGATCCCTTCATCAGATCCACCATTAATTGATGGAGGAAGAGTAGCTTCGTCTGCTAGAGAGAAGGCTGAAATGATGGCGGAACACTTAGCCTCCACCTTCCACCCGGCAGAGTCCATCGATGATGACCTGACTGAAGAAATATCAGCTTCAGTACGCCGTTACCTTAGTGTTCCACACGAGGTCCCGGAGATTAGCCTCACCTCCCTTGCTGAGGTTCAAAATATCATTAACTCCGTTCGTCCCTACAAAGCCGCTGGAGTTGATCAGCTCCCTTATGCAGCCTTCAAAGCACTACCACAATCTTGGGTTCGTCTACTAGTGCACCTCTTCAACAGCCTGCTCTTACTGGCCTACTTCCCAACGGCATGGAAACATGCAAGAATCATCACTTTACCAAAGCCAGGGAAAAGCCCAAGAGACCTAAACAGTCACAGGCCCATTAGTCTCCTTTCGACAATAAGCAAATTGTTTGAGAAGGTGGTACAGCAACGTCTCCAATGCATTCTGGATGAACATCAGGTGCTACGTCCAGAGCAGTTTGGATTTCGGAGAAATCACTCTACTACACACCAGCTACTTCGTCTAGTGGATGAAGTGATTAAAGGCTTTAACAACCGGCACTTTATTGCAGCTCTCTTTCTTGACATCTCCCGAGCCTTCGACTCTGTCTGGCACGAAGGCCTCCTACATCGCCTCATCCAATACAACATCCCATCTTACCTTGTACATCTCATCCATCATTATCTAAAAAATCGATCCTTTGTCGTCATGAAGGACGACATCCTGTCGCAGCCATATGCCATTAATGCCGGTGTGCCACAAGGTAGTGTCCTTGGGCCCCTGCTTTTTCTGGCGTACATAAATACTCTTCCAACCCTAAGAGGCTGCAACCTGTACCTGTTCGCCGATGATACCGCCATAACAACAGCGTCCAAACGGCATGAAATTGCTGTACAAAGAATACAAAACTTCGCAAACATGTTGTCCGTCTGGTTTGCGACATGGCGCTTAAAGCTAAATGCCACAAAATCTCAGGCAATCACTTTCACTAGACGAGAGCTGCAGGATGTACCGAACCTAAGAATAGGTGGTACCGAAATACCCTGGTCAAATCAGGCAACATATTTAGGAGTGCTCCTAGACATGCGCCTCACATGGAAGGACCACATAGCAGCGGTAGCTAACAGAGTTAGTAGAAGGATGGCCATGCTATATCCACTATATAACCGAAAGTCGCCAATGGCTCTTCGAAACAAGCTTCTGCTCTACAAGCAGGTATTGAGGCCGGCAATTACATACGCCTGCCAAGTCTGGGGTGCAGCAGCCAAAACCAATCTTTCCAAACTCCAAGTCCTCCAAAACCGCTTCCTTCGGACTGCAATTGCAGCCGAATGGTACATCCCAAACGATAACATCCATTTAGATCTATCATTTCCAAAACTTTTCGATTACATACTACAACTGTCCCACTCTTTCTATTCAAAATTACCAACCAGTTTTAACAGCCTCATCCGAGGACTTGGAGAATACGACCTAGACCCTGGAGAATCATACAAGAGGCCAAGACTTGTCCTAGGACCTCCTTAATTCCAAGCTATTTTCTTCAACAATTCTTCAATCCCTAAATGTTTATAACCTATCCTAAATTAAATAATCACCATCAACCCACCATCATTCTTCAAAAACCCTCTTAATGCCAATAAGGGACCTAGTCCCGGTGTGGCACTAGTCGAAGGACCCTCCTCTGCGGAGGAGGACTCCCTTCAACGACACCTCTGTGCTGTGTGTTTAAGTTCTATGGACCCTGGGCCCATTTGAGCATCATTTCATTCATCGTCCTATATGAGTTAACGATGGAGGGCATAAATAATAATAATGATAACACACATTTCCTAAAAATGCAGTGGGTGATGGTTGGGGGATTCCAAAATTTGTATTTTCGGTGAATTCCCATTATCTGGATAAAACGCAAAGCACTTTAAGAAAACGCTCCGGTGTGTAGAAGCAGCATAATACACTAGTTAACCTGGCTATCTATTTTCAGCATCTTTATCGAAGATTTTCAAGACTTTTCCCTCAAATCACCTTCAACATGGAAAATTCTTCATAATGTTAAATGCTTCAAACTAGCGCTATATTGAAACATATTTTTTATTTTTATTATATTGAAGTGGATAACACGTAAGATTTACATAAGATATTTCATTTCATAACCGATTTAAAATTCTGTATTAGGAGGAAGAAGAGGCGGAGGAGGAGGAGGAGGAGGAGGAGGAGGAGGAGGAGGAGGAGGAGGAGGAGGAGGAGGAGGAGGAGGAGGAGGAGGAGGAGGAGGAGGAGGAGGAGGAGGAGGAGGAGGAGGAGGAGGAGGAGGAGGAGGAGGAGGAGGAGGAGGAGGAGGAGGAGGAGGAGGAGGAGGAGGAGGAGGAGGAGGAGGAGGAGGAGGAGGAGGAGGAGGAGGAGGAGGAGGAGGAGGAGGAGTAAACAGAAACCAAAAAGAGAACGCAAATAAGTTTTAAATGAACGAAAAGATCCAAACAGGTATGTACATAAATAACGTCAGTTAAGCGTTTAAACAATTTTTATGTCATTAATTAACCGACTTTGGTTAGGTGCTGACATATTGATCCCAAGGTGACGGATTCTCTGGTCGGACCACTTTCTAGGTGTGTTTGAAGGCGACAGCCACACATCACTAGAATTACTGGAATGTTTCGTCCTGCGGGATGAAATTCCAGCACACTAATGGCGCTGATATTATCCTGGCAAATGTGCAGCGTTGTTGACAAAATAGCTTATTTAAATGCTTCTCTCTCTTGGTCATGCAAAGAGAACAAATTTCAAAGCCGTCGCATAGCACCCAGTTCTTAAAGGATTTGACTATCCTTTAGCCTGGTTTATAGCCATTGTATTACTAGAAAATATGTAAAAAATTATTTACCCGTCACCATAAGAAATAAACACATCATTATGCAATACTTTTGTTACTGAAAAGCAGGTATTTTACTGTTAGACATGAATAATCTCTACAAAGAGTCTAATTTTCTCTACCAGAGTCAATATAACAGGTCAAACAGAAGGATACCGTTAAAATTTGCGAGACAAAAACAAAATATTTTTCAGGAACGCTTAATCTAATATAGTGCCAAAGACATATTACAATCTCTTTGACTATCGATTACCTCGTAGATAGCTTAGTCCGATGTTCAATTTTTCCTCAGTTACCTATCTATAAAATAAGAACATCTGATATGTACAGAAACATATGTTACCCACATTACTTTCTTTTTAAAAAGCCTTCTTTTCAACGTCACATATTTAGTAATATCCATTTGTCAATGTACATCTCAACATTGAACACTTTGATCACAGACTACATGACTTTAGTACCTGTGATTTTTCTGAAACATATGCTAAAATCACTTCCTCGCAAATACTCGTAACACTTTTTGAACTGTGCCAGTTCTTAAAACATAAATATTCTTTGTTATAATTTGCAGATGATTTTTTGACAGCAAACTAAGATTATCAATTCGAGCTTCTTCTCGAATTTCTTCGAGTATAAAACTTTCGTCGTCTGAATCACTCACTTTGACATACAACTCTTTTTTTAATTTACGTCCTCCAACGTTGTCATATCGGACGGTGAATGAATTGCGTGAATTGATGCTCAAAAAGAGTCCAGGATCCATGCAGCTTAGAGTTACCCGACATTCGTCTTAAAGGTTAAGGGAAACCCTCGGAAAAACCTTACACAGGTAGCTCACCCTAACCGAAATTCGAACTCGGGACCTCTTGAACGTGAGACAGACATGCTACCATCTACGCTACCGAGGTGGGCGACATACAGTTTACCATTTGTTATTTGCATCACCATAGCTTAGTGTCTTCACTACTCAAAGCCTCAAATATCATGTTAGACCCAGTAAAACCACGATTCTAAATCTTTTGTAAAACAATTTTTCATACTTTTATAATTTATAATTTAAGTCAACTTTTTTTTAGGTAACCGATAAAATTAGGTATGGAACTAGCGTGGTTTGATGTTTATTATGCTGCTGAAATATAAGCCCTCTGAGCTAACGCCTCGGGAGTTAATTTTTTTTCACTAGATAATAAACATCAACTTACCTCCAAATGCTTATTCCGACTGCTAAAGAACACATAGAGGAAGCCATGTTAATGTAACTCAGACATTTGACTATCGCTTCATTCTCTGGTATGTACCTCTCTTATAGAGATACATGGTTCTGACGGACGTGGAGTTTCTAATTTCACTTCATAAACTACAAAAAAGGATTACTAAGCCTTGTACTTGACTTCGGAGATACAAAAGAACATGCTTGCGAAGGAATGTGCTTGGCTTTAAGTTGAGAATGGCATGGAAAAGAGGAAACAGTTATTACCACAGATTAATAGTTATTACTTTAAGGAACACAATTTTTGTACTCCGCAGAGCATAGGAACAAAAGCCGGTTACAAAGATGGCCACTTCAGCAAACACAAGACAATCGATTCTGTGCTGTCATTTATCATGCTGCAGATGCGCCTGTAATAAACCAGTGTCAATAATCTTTATTCTAATTCGGTAGATGTGAGCGCTGAAGTTGCTGGATGCCAAAATCGTCTGATCAAACAATCGAACAAAGTTTGTCCTTTATTTCCTTTGTTCTTAAAAAGGAATTCGTTAGCAGGGCATACTACTAAATCATTGTATAAACTTAGGATTAGAAATAATAAGTGAACGATTAGAAAGGGTGTTTGGTTCAATTGTAGAAAGCAGAATCCTATATGGAATAGAAATATGGGGACCAGATAAAGGGTGGAAAGTAATAAATGTTATAAATAGACTATTTTGTAGACTTGTTTTAGGCTTACGTAGATTCTCACGAATGAGGCGGCTTTAATGGAATTAGGAAAATTAGGCTACAAAAGCAAGGAGATGGAAAGAATCCTGAAATATTGGCTCAGAATATGCAATTTAGATGAGAAGAATACTGTTAAGCAGTGTTTGGTAGCACAAACAAGAATAAAGGGGAAACAGACTTGGATATATAAAACTCAAAAGATTTTAAAGGAAATAGGTATGGGTTCATTATGGTTAGATAGTGGAAGAATAGAAAAGGGATTCTGGAAAGAAGTAAAAACAAGAATGTAAGATGTTGAAAAACAAAAATTACGGGCTAATCTTAATAACAAAAGATCTCTAATTATATAAAACACTGAAAAATGATTGGATCAGAGAAAAATATATTGATATCTGTGGAAAATAAGGAAGAGAATGGTTGGCATGGTTTAGAACAGGAGTAATATACTTAAGGGGTATAAGGAATGGATATATTAAGGGAAGATATCTAATGTGTGAAAAAGAAGATAGTGCTTGCCATTATATTTTTTATTGTCAAAAAAACCATTTTAGAGAGACAAATTTCTTAAGTGACAAAGCATACCAAATGAAATTAGAGGCAAAAGAATCTTGAATCTAAGATCAGAAGAAAACATAATAAAATTGAGAAAATTTATTGGCAAGGTAGCGCAAAAATGGCTTTGGAATACAGGGAAGACTAATGAGAACAACAAGGAAAAGTAGTATAAGGTATAAAGTGAAACAAAAATCTAGATCCCACGTTTTAAAATGCTCTATTATATACAGCCTGGCTTAACTATAATGGGGCATGAGAAAATACAACTCTAAAACGAGGAATATGTAAGATTTTGTATTTATTGTATACTAATTATGTTATATATGTATGAAGTTTTGTATGCTATATATTGTAATAAGAAATAGGAAATAAACTAACCACCAAGTGAATAGATTATTTTTCTTGTTGGTACCAGACAATGTATGTTTTCTTGGTGTCTTGGGAGTGTGAAGCTTTCTCTCTTTTTTCTTTTTTGTGGTATATATATTAGGAGTTTCTGCATTTGTTGGAAATTATGTATATTTTATGTTATTAAACCTTTATAGCACCAAAGAATGGGTCGATAGTACTTTTTCTCCATTTTGGATTCTCGATACCGATATATACTATGTTCCAGTTTACCCGATACTTCGATTCTCGATATCGTCATTTCTGCTTCTTGTTTAAATACAAAATATACTGTTGCGAGAACTATGTACTGCCAATAAAATTAAATTGGCCCACATATTTAATGAGACGGAACTTAAAACCATCAGTATTTCTATTTTTAAACTCTTTATTGGATATTTAAAGGTAAAACAGACCACTTTTGTAAGTTTTTGTTTAAAAATACTAGCATTTTCGCTCTTTCGGGGTTAAGTCTACTTCTTTTTCTATCAAGTATGGTTCTAAATATTCTTTTAGAGAAAACTGCTACACGTGGAATACACAAATATTTAGCGGTAATTTTCTTTTAGTTCTGGAAATTATAAATTTGTTTTCTAGTAATCTAGAAAAAGGAGTTGAAAAATAGTCATTGATATATGCAGTGATTTCTTCCTGGAAGCTGGTAACTGTCACTGAATTTGACACAAGAATATATTGTTTGCATAATTTAACCGTGCAGGTACCACATTCTACTTTAGCTATAATTTTTGTGATTTTAAAATAAAATAAAAATTGCAGAGTTACCAGCAAAGTATCTTAAAGTACCGAGGGAATTTTCTGAAGTATCAATAGATCTCGATACTATGCAGGTATCGTGAGAATCGAGGTATCATAGGTATCGAGTACCCGCACCTAGTTCAAAGCTAAACCTACTATAAGTATCTAAAAACTGACTCGCCTATTGTGACCAAAGGGAAGTTATACGCTTTGCAGAATTTTCAGAATTTGGGAAACAGTCGAATGAAGGCTAAGGAAATCAGATGCTTGCCATGCGTTACATGCATTTGCGTGAATATCGGAGGCTTTGTCAAGCATTATTTGGAATAGCTGGTGCTGTACGAGGGATAGATTTACTGGATAAATTTGTATGGTTCTATGACAACTTTGGAAGAGGACTTATCACCTAGAAGTATAAAAGATTATTTTTGCCTATGCCCCGGACAGAAGACATGGGAAAAAGGGATGAAGTGACAGCATACCAAGGGTAGTTACTAATCTCTGTTTCATATAACCTTGCCCCGCTTACATGTATCACTCCGCGTGCAGCTACCTTCCCCCTCACCCTCATTGGCTAATGACTTCGCGCCATAGGCCATGCCTTCCCGTCACATTTAAACCTGCAGTAAACATCATAATAATTGCCAGGAATATAAATAAAATCATACAAATAAGGATATGAAGCATTACAAAAATACAAGTTTATAATGAAACTGAGCAAGCTGAAACTGAATGAATGAGCAACGAAACTGAAACAACTTTATAATGAAAGGCCTTCGGCCTTTTCTTCTGGGATTTTTTAAACCAGCACAAATTCCTTGCAAAAATGCTTGTCTTTCAGTCTTAAAAGTCGTGTCACGCAATATTTTACTTTTCGTGTGTCCTTAATTCACCCAAGTCTCGTCAAGGTAGTATATTTTGCGACTTGTATCTCGGTACAATCTGATTGTCCTTAAATAACGTCTTCGCCACACAGCAATATCGCCTTTGTCTCTTGGCACATTTTTCTTGCCCCATTTTTCATTCACAAACCCAGCTTATAAGCAATCTATACAGACTAGATCTGCTGAAATTAGTAAATCTGCATCCTCATTTACAGCAGACAAAATTTTATGTTACGGAGTTCGTTTCTAAAGAAAAAACTTTGCACATGACGACACACAGCACGAAATTATGGCATTCTCCAGGCACGCGCTTTTGTTTATTACTGCTTTTGCCTAGAGTGGTAAGTTTTCCTGTTGTCTCAATTTCACGTCGCGATGTTCCTACGGGTCTAACACTCACACCTGTATGTTCAGAGCACAGCTGTTCGACTTCTCTCACTGACAAAGACGGATCCTTCTCTGTGAGTGCATTAGACACAGGCACCACAATTCTTTTTTCGCCCTTTGTAAAGGTTTTCCCTTGCGTTGCTTCAGCGAAAAACTGGCGGTAGACTCTTCCATTATACGTATAATAAGTACACGCGCAATAAAAGACCAATAAGATAATTTAGCTCTCATATTCGGCACAGCACACCTTCGAATGGCAATATATGACTAATCCAGTTCAAAATAAGTTCGGTGATAAAAGTCACAAACAAATATGTCAGCACTACCTTTAAAGCACGTGCTATCGCGTCATCTAAAAGGCGGGGTTGAAAGCAAGGGAACTTCATCTTAACTTCGTTTAAGAATCAACATGCATTTCAGATAAATCAACTCTGTTGCGTAATATATTTAATTCAAGCAGTTACGAAAATATAAATTTGACAATTCTCTTCCAACATATAAAGATATTACACCATGTTAAATAACGAACTAATTTTTACCGCACAACAGTCTATACCACAACAGCAGCCATTGAGAGCTGATTATGTCGCGTGACAGTTAAGAGTTACGGAGCAAGCTTATCTGAAACAAGGATTAGTTGAAATTTCTTGTGGTAGCATATACAACCTGCTCCACTCCCCGCTATAGGCTTACACACACCGTTATGGATCCGGAGATCACCGAAAATAACAATGCGTGAAGAAGTCATCGAATCGAATCCACAACAGACCTACCTGCTTAGCCATTGTTATAAAGAAAATTAAATTAATGAATGTCTTACGGGAATCAACCGTGTGATGTCGGATAAGTGAGCTAATTGTAATAGAAACATCTCTACAGAGATAAACAGGAAGGATATAAAAACACACACGCTTGTGTAAGAACAGAGATAATTCGGTGGGTCTGAACGAGGCGGTGGAAGTATCTGGAAAACATTCAAACGAGCGGCTTGAGGTCGTGAGCCAGTTGAACTATAGGACATTTGTAAACAAGATAGTTAGGGCGGGCCAACATGTGGCTGGGAAGGGTGACGTCGAGAATGTGTCATTAAACCAGCACTCAAACCAACAGAGTATGCGATTACAAGTAATTAAATGTTTGTATCTTGTAAGACTGGCTTGTGGTGCAGCGTGGCTACTGCAACTTGAATCTGTACTACTAATAAAATAATAACATTCGTCTATAAAGCTCAGGAACGAATAAGCAGAAATAGATAAGCTCGCGTTTAGAGTAATTATTCGACATTCATTTGGGAACTAAAACATGAGCAAAACGTGTCAGAATAACGTCACAGAATATTTTTATTTATCGATTGTATACAAGAAAAATGTTATCTAAAGACATTTTCCCAATCGTTCGTTATGTTTATAAAATGTCATCCACTCAAAACTCAAAACTCATTTTTACTAAACTAAAACTGAAGTAGTAAAAGTCTTGTGTTGAACTCACCTGAGTTGCTCTATTTTTCTTATAGATACTAATTTTTCAATCTAATCGAGGTAAGCATGTTCAGAAATTATCTTATTGCTAATTCTGTTGTACTAAGGTTTAAGTGATATTAAAATGTTTTAAGAACTGGTCGATGTGTGATGCCCTCGAAATTCGTTGCACAGTGTGATCCATATAAATCTGAACCATTTCAATAGGTCATAACTTTTGAACCAATAATAGGACACGCGTGCAACGTTGGGAGAATATAATACACAATTGGGAGATTACATTAAACTATTTACATCTCAGATAAAATGTTAGAAGTGTCCTCCACCAGCATCTATACATGTTTACACTCGTCTCACGATATTCTCTGAAGTTTTACGGAGAGTATCCTCACTAATGTTACTTGTTTCGATTCGAATGGATTCCTTGAGAACATCAATTGTCCGTGGTCTATTCTTGTACATTCTATTTTTAGATACCTTCACAAGAAAAATTTCGGTGAGCTTAGGTCAGGGGATCTGGGTGGCCACAGACCTTTTGAGACTATTCGATTATCAAAGAAACTGGTTACAGGTTCCATGGTGTCATTAGGTGTATGGTACGTTGTTCCGTCTTGCTGGAAATAACCTTCTCTCCATTCGATATCACGTCCATAAAACGTTAGAGAATATGGTGAGATGAGTGCAAACGTGTATAGATGCTGGTGAAAGACACTTCCAACATTTCCTCTGAGAGGCAAATAGGGTAATGTAATCTCCCAATTGTGTATTATATTCTCCCAACGTTGCACGCGTCTTATTATTGGTTCAAAAGTTAGGGCCTATTTAAATGGTTCAGGTTTATATGGATCGCACTGTATTTGCAGGGCAAGAGATAAAAGAAAGAATAGCGACTTCTAATTAGAAATGTAAAATTCTGACAAATATCAGGAAATGTCTTGGAAAGGCTTCGCTTGACAAGAACAAAGTGTAGTGACAAAGGCAGAGCTACGGTTGCTTAGCACTAAGGGTTAAGTACGAAGCAGGAATCAGACTTGGAAAGCACTGAAGAGAACCAACAAAACGATTAGCCTTGTTGACTGAACACAATGAATTGGCTGTATACTTTCGTTACTGTAGTGTTAAAAGTTATTAAAAATAAAGTTTGTTTTAAAGATATCAATATTCTGTTGCAGCAAGTTTATTTCTTGGCCACGCCGCTTGACTCCCATCAAGGCGGCCCGGGTTCGATCCCAGGCAACCGCATGCGAGATTTGTGGTGGATAACACGGTGCTGCGCGGCTTTTCTTGGGGATATCCGGTTTCCCCGCCATCATTCCATTGATTACTCTATTGTCATATTTTTTCATTCATTTCGCCCTCATTTTGCCATCTACTTCTCGCTCTCATTTCAGGAATTGATCTAATCATCCATCCTGGGTTCTCTATTTGATCCAGAGTTTCTGATCCTCAACGCGATGCCTAAAGGCATCAGGGATAGAGGAAGAAGAATCCGAAACTATGAAATCATTACAATTTTACAAGAAAATAATAAATTGGGGACGAGAATCATATGTAGATTTACTGCAATAGGTTAGAGAGAGAAGGTTCAGCTTGGATGAGAACAGGAACAATATTTCTAAGAGAGGTAAGAGGTAGAGAAAAGGAAATTTATGAATTGTTTGGGGGAAAAGAAAGCAGGGAACACTATGTAACAGAATGCGAGGGGGTTGCATCAAGGAGAAAAAAGGTTTGGGAGGAAAAACGGGAGAAAGTAGAGAAGAGGATAGTAGCTATAAAAATGTTAACGGGAAATGAGGAAAAGAAGGTAAGAAGTATTGGTTAGTAAAAGAAAAATGGGCCAGAAATGTAAGGAAGATGAGGGGGAAGAATGGGCGTAATTAAGTAACAAGGAGGCATGGAGGTTAAGAGCTACCTGGCAGAGCAGAAGACTAGGGTGTCATTTAAGCCAGGGTAGCAACAAGTAAAGACAAATAAATGTAGCCAAAAGTTTTGAATTGTAAAATTTTGGAATATGCACAGTAAAAATCTAATCTAAACCTAACACCACGATAGGGGTAGACTAAGGAAGTTGAAGAAGGTTTATTTCTTTGAGTTTGTCACTTATATAAAATTATACAGATTTCATCACAAATAAAGTGTCTTTTAAAGGCTATTTCCAGATTATTCCATACCTTTTAAATGTTACATTTATAGTATTTTAATCAAAATTGTTAAGAGAAATTTTTGATAAAACAAGGAAAAACATCCCATGTAGGAGTAAGTTTTGAGGGGAAACTTCGCAAAAGTCGTTTTTTGAGCTATAATATCTATAATAACGTGTGCTGGACCTTTTTCCAAAATTATTCACGTTGTATTCATGACTTCAATTTCCTCACTCTTCTACAAAATAATGCTACAAAATTTTATCTTTTATTTCTTATTATTTGAGATAGCGTTTATATATTTCGTTGTAAGAATAAAAAGGATGAAAAAAGCGAAATGTTCCAGGTTGGTTTTGAAATTTTCCACTAGCTAGTTGACAAGAGCTAAAAGAGAAACAGCGGCTTACTACTTGGAAAAAGTATAAATGTTTAAAAATATAAACCAATAATAAATAATATAATACAGGGGCTTTGGTCCAAGGTTTTAAATAGTTTGGCTTCGGGCAATCGGAACCGTGTACCATAAGCCAAGACCTTGCACAGCGCAGACACGATTATCGCTATCAGACACTAGAACAATTCAAAAGTTTCGTATTCTCTAACGTTCTGGAGCTCTGTAGAAATTTTCTACGGCTGTATAGGTGTTCCTGTTGCATGAAATGTGCTGTTTTTCGAGCGAGTTTGTGATGTCTGCAGAGAATGATGTTAATGCAGTGTGTTCGAATTCCCAGTAAGTGAAACGCGCGAAAGAATATTTGCAACGCTATGTGGTGAAAGAAAACAAAATGAATGTGAAGTATAGTGGAAACTGAGTAAAGTGACAGTGTAAACTGTCACGATATCTCGGAAGTTGTTAATGCTACAAACAAAATTACTTATTATCAATTGCGACTAGCAAGAACTGCATATTTTGTATAGTGAATGTCTACCTCATACCAGTTATATAAAGATCATTCAGAATAAAGATGACTTTTAGTCTATCCCCAGAAAATTCAAAACATTATACAGGATGTCCCACCTAACTCTGCGACTTAAAACATCTCCGAAATGAAACAAAATATGAACATTCCAATTGACCAGGAATGTACCTATGTACAGGGGTTCACACAATGAGAAGGTATGCACAATCCATAAAGGTAAACAAATAACACTTCCAACACCAAGTTGCGCGTTTTTAAATGGAACATGTATGTTTATTCTAGAAAAATGACAACTAGAGTTACAATTAATGATAACACATTTGGTTTCGATTGTTTAAAGAGATTTACTAGTGGCTTATAGCCCTCAAAAACTTCACTTTTGTGCATTATATCCTGCATTAAAAATGCACCCTCAAATCACTTCGTATACACAACGTCTCTGGAAACTTATGCATAATGTGCGGGACAACCATCATGATGAAACCACATTGATAGAGGCGTTTTCAATCCCACGTCCTCCATGATAAGGGGTAGAGTGTATTGCAGAAATGATACATATCACTGTCCGTTTTAGTTTCCCTGATAACAATAAGGACAAAAAATTCGGTTACCTATGTTTTTCAAATAGGTGGATAGGACGGGGAGGCCTTATACGATGGCCAGCTCGGTCACCAGATTTGACGCCATTAGAGTTCTTTCTCTGAGACACAGTGAAAGATACACTGTATCAAAAACCGCCAACGACAGTACAGGATAGACAACGTCGTGTGCGGCAATATCTATGGAAACACTGCCTTCCCTGCAACACTCTCTTGTTAGCAGATTCCAAAAGTGTATTGACGCAAACGGAGAGCACTTCGAACATCTGTTGAAGTGACACGGTTTCATTGGACAAGACTCTACTGGGATTTGTAGGCGCATTTTCTATGCCGGATGTAATGCATAACAATGAAGTTTTTGAGGGCTATATGCCACTAGTAAATGTGTTTAAAAAGCGGAACCAAATGTGTTATCATTAACTGTAACTGTAGTTGTCATTTTGGCAGAATAAACCTACATGTTCTATTTAAAAAAAACACACACACAACTTGGTATTGGAAGTGTTATTTGTTTACCTTTATGGATTGTGCATGCCTTCTCATTTGTGAGCCCCTGACATAGGTGCATTCCTGGCCAATTGGAATTTTCATATTTTGTATCATTTCGGATATATTTTAGGTCACAGAGTTCGGTGGCACACTCTGTATTATCATACAAATATGTTAAACTCGTATTTAAATTAAAAATCATTAGTCTTTTTACAAAAAAAAAGGTGTTCTCCATTTATTGGTATTTTGGAATGGGATAAAAGCTTACAAATCTCTATATCACATTCTTAGAAGATACTGGACTTAGAAATAATGCTATTCATAAAGTTTTCCGTGATTTTACTTTCTGTTGCACGAAAAGTTGGTTAAATACCGAACTTGGTATGTAATTTCAGTATCCATGGGGATGAGACATTACAGCCTTTTGCATGAAAAAGTATGGAACATTTTTATTTTATCAAAAATGGATCTAACAACTGTAATTAAAATACCATACGTTTAATTTATTTTTATGAAAGATGAAACATAATTCTTGATCTTTCTGGGAAAGTCCTCGGCAGTCCTCTTCATTCTCAATGGCATTTGTGAGGAAGGCGCTGGTTAATTCGGATTGGCCGGCGACTAGGATTAGTTTTCCAAAATCTGCTCCCTAGAGCACAGTAGTGTATTGCTGTGTTGGAACGACCTTTGTTGAGGAAGTTAACTACCTGAGACAGTTAAGTGTGTAATACGATTGTGATTCTTCAGTCTAAGTGAGAAATCGAGCTTCTTTTCCGGAAAGGAGCTAAGTAATTGCTCCATTTATGGCATTTCGTTATTTTTTGCGTAAGCTTAAAAGTGACTTATAATAATGTGCATTGAAATTGCTCCAGAAACTTCTACAATAAGTAAACACAGACTTTGTTACATCTATAATCCTCTTTATTGTTATGATAGTTACTTAATCAGTGCTGCAAACGGGCAAAAATAAATACTGCTACAACAGCGGGCTAAGTGGATTAAGGTACGGCGGGATTCAATTGTTTTACTTTTTTATATACACCCTCCAACGTTAAGTCATATTGGACGATGAATGAAATGGGTGAAATGTTGCCCAAATGAGCCCAGAAAAATGGAAAATGGTAACACGAAATCTGTCTCGGTGGCATGGGAGGAAGCAATTCATATGTGGAATATATGTGTGAGATACATAAAGATATGAATATACAAGTATAAAAAGGTATTATTTTGTTCTCATGATTACATTATTACTGAAATTGAATGTTACACTGTTTTTATTTCCATGCCAATTCGTCCCCTCTGCCAATCCAGTTTATCCTTCAATTACGGACCATTAGGATTTGTTTCCGATCGGAATGAAAATAGAAACGGAAGTGTAGAGGAAATTCTTTGTCGAGAAACGTAGCATTTAACACAATCTATAATTTCCAAGCTTTAGTATAAGGTAAAATTTTTCAAATAGGGCTTTTGTGGAAGATTTTCAAAATACTGATCCAATTCACCCTCGTTTACCACATAGCTGGAGAACCCCAAGTCTTACTACACAGAAAGGTAGACCTTGCCAAAACACAGCATATATTCAAATACATTTGTTTGTATGTATATGTGTGGAGTGAACCATTTTCAAGATTGTCTTTGTTATTCGTATAAATTTTCCAATGTTTATATGTATCTTCTCTCAAATGAATAGTTGTCATTTTATATACCATGGATATCAAAGCCCGCCTCGATAGCGTAGATGGTAGCGTGTCTGCCTCACGTTCATGAAGTCCCGAGTTCGAATCTTGGTCAGGGTGAGTTATCTGGATAAGTTTTTTTTCCTTATCCTCAAAGACGAATGTCGGGCAACTCTAAGCTCTATGGACCCTGGGCTCATTTGAGCACCATTTCAACCATTCCATTCATCGTCCGATATGACGTAACGCTGAAGGACGTAAATTACAACAACAAAATGGAAATCAAAACGACTGAAATGTCAAAGCCATAACATAGTATCCTGCTTCCGTAGCGTAGATGGTAGCGTGTCTGTCTCACGTTCAAGAGATCCGGGTTTGAATCTCGATTAGAGGAGTTACTGGATAATGATTTTCCGCGGCTTTTTTAACCTGAAAAATTAATGACAGGAATCCTGAGCTCTGTGGACTCTGGACACATTTGATTTCACCCATTTCATTCATCGTCGGATATGACTTAACATGGCGGACGTGAATTAAACATAAAATCACATAATGACCTACCGAATCTGCTCGTAAAAGATTTCATTGCCATTTAAAGCCTACGAAATTAGTATATTCCCTTTGTACCTACAAGAAAATTAGCAATAAAATAACTTCTTTAACTATATTTCGATTACCAAGTGGGATGGCTCAGGAGGTTTCGTTTGTGGCCCGCATTCGGGAGGGCGGGGTTCGACTCCCGTGGCCAACCTGCCTGACGCATGGGTTTTTTCGGGGTTTTCCGGGTGGCTAGGCGAATGCTGGGTAAGTTAGTTACATCCTCCGAATTTATTGTCCCTCCATTTCATCTCCATTATCATTTCACATCATCTCTCATCTGGTGGTCTCTTTCAGGGTAGAAGAGTCGGCGGGTGTCTCGGCGGTGTAAGTTAGGATGATATGCACTGAGAAAAACTGCTTCCTCCTCCAGTAGGTCGGTGCTGGTCTCAGCTCCTCTGCCGGGACCTTTTCGGGACCGCCAGCCAAGGACCTTTGCGGTTCGGACCTGCGAGGGACCTTTGGGGCTCGGCAATTGGGCTCGTTGCCGTCCCGCTGCAGGGGAGGGTGTTCATTGTCCTGGCCTGCCAGGGGAAGTCTCTATCGAAGTAAACTGTAGGGACCTTGCCCTCTGTACTGTCGTGGCTCCTTGGGTCGGTCGCCCTCTGTCTCATCCTTCCTCCCGGGGTGCCCCAGTTGAGGCATAGTAACAATCGGCCCAACATGGTGGCCTATGTACTGCATCCTCTTCGTAATGAAATCCTAACCCTATATTTCCATTAATATGGGGCAGACAGAGGATTAAGCGTTTGTAAATATATAGTTAGTACAAAGGTGGAGAAAATCATGTGATGTCGGTTGGTATATAATGTTAAATAGTTGGCAGTGAAGCCATTCGCTCTCTTGCGCTCCAGTATTTGAATGTTATGTTGGTATGTTGATTAAAGGTTGGGCAGCGGAGCAGGTGGTTTCCAACCATATCTTCTTATCGAGACAGTCGTGGCCTGTTAAGAGTCTAATGCCCGATTTCACCAACAAATGTTAAGACTTAACACGAGTTTAGCAATAGTTAAAACAAAAATTGCATTTCACCAACAAGTGTTAGCGTAACACTCGTGTTAAATCTCATGTTAAACTAACACGCCGAATTTCTAATGTTAAGTCCTTAACAATTGTAAATAGTCAAGATGGCGAGCATGAACTCAGCTGTTGATGTCGATTTGCTATATTTTAGACGGTCTAAATGGCATTCGTAATAGAGTACGGCCTATGAGGAGAAACGATTTTGAGGAACTATCCGAAGAAAACTGTTTTACGGAGGTATAAAACTGTCGAAACAAGTTGCTATGAAGGTTACTGCGGAAGTACAAGAGAGGTTAGAACATACATCGAAAGGAATATGGCGATCTCGCCTTTGCTTCAAGTATGAATAACCTTGCGATTTTATAGTTCACTGAATTATGTGGATAATACATTGTCCACCTCCCGTCTTGAAACGTTCAAGTCACTTGACCTTCTTCGCTCCTCGTTTTAAATTTACGTAATACTGAGTTAGAACATGCATCGAAAGGAATATGACTATCTCGCCTTAGCTTCAAGTATTAATAACTTTGCGATTTTATAACTCACTGAATTACGTGGATACTGCCGTCTTGAAACGTTCAGTCACTTGTCCTTCTTCGCACCTCGTTTTAAATTTACGTAATAATGTGTTAGAATATACATCGAAAGGAATATGCCGATCTCGCCTTTGTTTCAAGTATTAATAACTTTGCGATTTTATAATTCACTGAATTATATAGATAATACATTGTTCACCTCCCGTCTTGAAACGTTTAAGGCACTTGTTCTTCGCACCTCGTTTTAAATTTACGTAATACTGACCAGTTGTTTGGTGCTTGTAGTAGTGACACATGCATTTGAATTAAATTCGTTTCCAATATTTTCCCCGCGACATCTTTCTCTTTTACTATCACTGCATTCGTCCTCTTATTTTCCACGATATCCTTACACTTCGTCACCATTTCAAATAACAATTCTTTCTCCGTCGATGAGAAATTTGTCTCACGGCTTTATTTATGATTTTTTTCATCCGCCATTTGTGCAGACGAAAATGAAAACAAAAACGCATCGGATTACGTTCAGAAAATCATCCATAGCCTTCTATAGATGTGATATTTACAAGTTTCTTGGCGTTAACACAGGTTTGTTAACATTTTAAGAAAACAGGTTGGTGAAATGCAAGAAATTTAACATTAGTTTTAGCGCTGTGACAATTGTTACGTTACATTTGTTAACGTCGATTTGAACATCTGTTGGTGAAATCGGGCATAAAAGTTGCTGCAGAGGATTTTCTAGACAGTCTATTGATTCTAGTCATGCTCTTACACAAATTTTTCCACAGTTTTCCTTTTGTTTGTAATATTTCATCTTTAATTTTTTTATTATATGTGAATATATTTATTCTTTTGATAGAATGATATCTCAGTGGCTCAAATGAGTTTGACGTCATTTTACTGCCTGTTTTGGCTAGAAAATCAGATGTGTCATTACCATGTATTCTGCAATGTGCTGGTGTCCATTTGAGTATTAATCTTTAATTTAAATTAACTGTTTTATAATTTTACGACATTCTGCGATATTTAGATTTTTAGGTATTATATCAGATGTTATTGATATTATAACGGCTTTAGAGTCATAATAATACAACGTTTTCGAATTTATTTATTTGATATAGAAGATTTTGTAAGCACTGATGTACATAGACACACACTGTAGACTTGTCTAAATCTTCCGGACCTCAAAACGTGTATTTCCTGTGACATTTCGAGATTGAATTTTTGGATGAAATGCTATGTGGAAGAAAAAGTAAAAAAATTGGAGTTAAAAAAGCAGCTTTATTCGATGGTATATATAGCATTCCATCTGTTATTGAACGCAATGTCACCTGCGTGCCTCAGCACGTTACATAATCTGGGGACCGCAATCCCATCGCGTGCCTTGCTGACGCAACATGGTGTGTCCAGTTCTTCCTAATCTGCTCTTCGTGTACTACAAGATCCCCATTTTATCTTTGTACAATTACAAGATATGCTTGCTTATTACAAAAATTCTCTATGTTATTTTCGTATGATTTTCTCCACACCATCGTTTATTTTACATCCTTTCTATGCACTATGTAATGAAAGGCTTTTACTTTCTCTACTAATATAAGAAATAGGGGAAGTATTAAAGTCCAACGTCGTGCGTAGTGGCATAGTGGTCTAGGACATTGCGCTTTAGTTCCCCGTCACGGAAATCGCCCAGATTCGATCCCACAAGTGAGGTATGGATTTTAAGTCCCGTATATAGGAACAGTGTCCACTCAGCATTGTGACGAATTTGAGGAGGTACGATAAGTATTGAATCCGGGTCAGGAGAGCTAACTTTTTGGCTGGGGATGCGTGATACTGACCACATCATCTCTGTCTCGTTTGGATAATCCCCCATCACTGCCTTGCGTATGTGGGCGTGAGGCTAGCAGTCGGGTTGACTGGCTGTGAATTATTAATAGTAATTTTATTTTTTGGGTTGGGACAATTAAGCCCATGTAAAATTACGCAAAGTACTTAGAGACAGATAGAGTCAACATGAAAAATTCAATGCCATGGCCGGGATTTGAACCACGGATCTCCTGGTTTCCGCCGAGTCGCTCTTAACCTTTGAGCTACCATGACCAACGTGCCGTCCTGACATTAAATTCTCCAGTTGACTCGTATATTTTCCCGGTAAACCACTAGGGGCTCTCACATCCGAGATACACCGTTTGTGGCGACTTACTATCGTAAGTACATGAGTCCCAGGCTTCATCATTTAACTCTTATTATTTTAGTTAATTTATGGAAATTAATCAATTCTCCACACTAGCCGTTTATAGGCTAAGGTTTTTGATAGATAGAGTCAACATGAAAAATTCAATGTCATTGCTGGGATTTGAACCACGGATCTCCTGGTTTCCGTCCAGTCACTCTTAACCTTTGAGCTACCATGGCCAAAGTGCCGTCCTGATATTAAATTCTCCAGTTGACACGTATATTTTCCCGGTATAGGGAATGTCAGGATGTCAAAGATTAAGAGCGACTGGACGGAAACCAGGAGATCCGTGGTTCAAATACCGGCCATGGCATTGAACTTTTCATGTTGACTCTATCAAAAACCTTAGCGTATATTCGGCTAGTGTGGAGAAATGATTAATTTCCATCAATTAACTAAAATACTTAAGAGACATTTCTTAGCTCTTTGATGAATCCAAAGTTCTCTTATTCTTTGGCTGTGGACTCTCTCGTCTGACCAGTTCGTTCGTCTTTTTTTCGGTTTGTCCTCTTGGTCAACTTGCCAGTTACGAGTATGCACGTTCTTTCTAAAGACGTCCCTGTCTAAGATATCATCTTGAGTGATTCCTGCACATTTTAAATCATTTTTTACTTCACCAATCTATTTCATAGTGTCTACTTGTACTCTATTTCTATTTTCGTAAAATTCCACAATTTGTTTCGTCAGCCTATTTGAAGTTATAATGCACGATATTTAACTTGGCACTTTTTGCACTATGCTTGTCTAGCACGGGCGCTACGTTTCCTTTCTTGAAATGGTCAGTCCCTTTTAAAGCGCTATTGTATTCCCTAATGACCTGCTGTGGTGTGAAGGTAAACACTAGCAGGCATCAGTGGTGTTGCAAATGAAATATCGGTTAACTTGTTAGAAAAGTGAAAAATACTTTTAGAAATTGAAAATTTTGTTATTATTTTAAACATACTATTGGGAATAGTGCTAGTATCTGCGTTAGCTCTAGGAGGCGTGGGAAGAAAGGGAAAAGCTGTAAGATCAGATGGTAGGGAAATTGTGATTAAGGTTCATACATTTTTTACAGACGACTGCGAGGCCCTAAAATGCGGAAAGCATTTTGTGTCGAGCATAATTCAAAGAACTGCTGTAGCTACAAGTGCTTCATGCCTTACTGTGAAAAGAATACTTAAAGAAAAAAATGGTAATTTTATACAGACTCCTGGTAAAAAACTGTTCGAATGCAAAATCCACAAAAACAGCAATAGACTCTTTTTGTGCCGCTTCAAAAAGACAACCTATTTATTCCCTCTATCTGACTGATTTTTCTCCAGCTTAGAATGAAACAGGAACTTTGGTCCCCGGATAAACTATTCATTTAATTATGTAATATGTTTAATAATTATACATAAATTTGAGATCTGTAACTAGCTCGTTTATGAAAGTAAAAATTGTAGACTTTGATGTAAAATATTGTAATGAACTTGGGCAGATATACGTGAGAAACACTGCACTCCCGAGCGAATGAAGTCTATGAAGGGCGGATGTCAGACAATAGAAGGAATGCTATCTATTTTACTGTATCGTTACACAGGTCAATAACATCTTAGTTTTTCCTTGTGACGCTGTGCTGTGTGTATATAAGAGGGTAGCAACCCCTATTCAGTCCTCATTCTTTGCTCATTGCTCATTGCAGTCAAGTGTATTGTATTCATCCGTCTCGTGTGTTCGACGACGTGCCGCGTCCAGTAAAATGTATTATAAAATGTCCGCCGAAAGTGCAGTTATTTAAGGGTGCCCGGGTTCCACAAGTGAAAGGACAAATTAAAGTAGTTTAGAGATTATCGTTGATTTGTGTTGTCTCAACCTTCACACGCTGAGAACCCAAAAAAAGAATCCATGCAGGAAAAGCAGCTAGAGTCAAGGGTAAAGCCAGCAGCCGACGACGACGGCGTGCCCACCTCGGTAGCGTAGATGGTAGCATGTCTGTCTCACGTTCAAGAGGTCCCAAGTTCGAATCTCGGTCAGGGTAAGTTACCTGTATAAGGTTTTTCCGGGGTTTTCTCTTATCCTGAACGACGAATGTCGGGTAACTCTAAGCTCTATGGATCCTGGACGCATTGAGCATCATTACACCCATTACATTCATCGTCCGATATGACTAAATGTTGGAGGACGTAAATTACACACACAAAAAAGACGACGACGTGGAGACCGAGGAAGGAGTCGACGTCGACCCAGGTACGTGCAGCCGTGAGGCGGAGACATAGTACCGCCGCAGAACATAAGTAAACTTCAAAAAGAAAAAAAAAAAGTTCAACGGGAGTGTATGGAGCTTACGAAAAGTACTGCATCAAATGAAATTTAGATTTGTAAAGAACTCACGTGGAGGAAAGTTTTAGATGGAACAGCCAGACGTTGTAAAAATATACGCATTTCTAAGGAAAATAAAAGAGGTAAGGACTTCCTGTATCCCTATTATTTACTTAGATGAAACCTGGGTCAATATAAATCATACGAAAAAATAGTGTGGAAAAATGAACAGGAAGACTTTGATATGCATTGCAATAGGCAAAGGACAGCATTGTCTTACACGCAGGGAGTTCGAGAGGTTTCATTCCCAACGCTCTTCTGAGTTTTAAATCAAGCTAACACTGTTCATGAAGAAATGGATAGTAAAACATTTAAAAATTGGTTTATTAATCAGTTGTTACCCGACATTCCCCCCAATAGTGCTATAGTAATAAACACCTTAGTCTACACAAATCAACAAGGCTCCGACATTATCATCATTTAAATCAGAAACGCAACCATGGCTCCATAACAATAATATTGAGTTTCATCCACGTTTCACCAAAGCTGTACTTTACGAATTAATAAAGCTGAGAAAAAACGGTCTCAAAATTTATGAAATATATCCATAGCACAAATGTACGGCCAGGCTGTAATACGACTACCTCCGTCTCATTGTGATTTAAATGTTATAGAACTTATGTGGGCACAGATAAAAACAAAAAAATATGTCGCGAAATACAACATATCATTTAAGCATAGTGAGGTAAAAGTGTTGTTTGATAGTGAACAAAATTGGCTAGGAGCTTGTGAAAACGTTTTATTGGGAGAAAGATGGATTAATAGATGAAATTAGTGATAGGTTCATAATTAATTTAGAAGATGAGTCAGATAGTGAACACGAGGAACATTTTGAAATTTCTGACAATGAAGAAGGGGAACAGGAACCAAATTTGGAGGACAAAGAAGGATCATCCGCCACTAATGTTTCTGCCCTGCCTGGCTGGCCATAAAAGAGGGCCGGGTTAGAGTGAGCAAGTATTTCTTTCTCTTTCTACAAACCAGGGGCCAAGTTAAATCTCAAACATTATAATCCTTTATAACATGTCAATTAAATTTTAACCTTCGTTTCCAAATATCACTATGGATGTTTGTATATGTTTTATTCTCTTTTTACTCGTAAATCTGCTTTCTTCACCTACGACTTGTGAACCTAACATTTTTCTAATAATTTTAGTTTTTCTTGTTCTATGTTTTCGATATCTGCTTTTCTGTCAACATTAATTTTCTCTGCCATAGAGGTACTCTGGTTTAATTACAGCGTTTATTATTATGATTATGATTACCTATTATTACTATTATTAGTACTATTATTATTACTATTATCATTATTATTCTCATCATTATTATAATTATCATATCATTATCAGTATTATGATTATTATCAGTACTGTCGCCGATCGCATTGTTGCGACTGGCGTGGCCGGCGCGCACAAAGGGACAGATAGTGCAGTGCGGAGATTAAAAGCTTGCGGAAACAGATAAAGATAGATGACTGGATGGTTCATCTTTCTAGTGACGTCTTGATTGTTAGAGAACATTCCACAAATTTCTAGAACAATTAGTGGAGGTATAAAAGGAAGCCGTGGTTAGTTGCCAGGTACAGTTTCTTTTCTCCCCCCCCCCTTTTAATTTACGTCCTCCAACGTTAAGTCATATCGGACAGTGAATGAATTGGGTGATATGACGCTCTAGAGTCCATGATCCACGGAGCTTACAGACATTTGTCTTGAAAGATGAGGGAATCCCCGGAAACACCTTATCCAGGCAATTCACCCTGACCGAGGTCCTGACTGGGGACCTCTTGAACGCGAGGCAGACACGCTACCATCTATGCTACCAAGGCGGGCTTTGGAACAGTCGTAGTTTGACTCGATAATTGTGTGCGTGCAGCTGTGATCTGAAAGTGAACTCTATTATTTACTTACGAGTGCAGAGAAGCCACGAGAGATTGTGTTGGTATAAGTTACGTCATTCAGTTGCCAAGAGTGTACAAACTGTCTTTCTATGGAAATAAATAGCATTTTCCAATTTCTGCAACCTGGACTTTTAATGCTACGAACCCACAAAGTCACATTATTATCACTATTATTATTATGATCATTAGGTATTAATATCATTACCATTACTATTATTTATCATCATCAGCATCATCATTATTATTAAACTCATCGCACAGTGTATCGTTTATCCGTGTAAACAAATGATAAACCTGAAGAAAGGTGTTGTTTAAATCCAGCATGGGACCGCCGCTAACATAACGCAACACTTCACCAAGTGGTATGACGTCAGAATCTGGCTCCAGAGGGCGCCCGTGGAAAAATTCCAAATAAATATGAGCTGTGAACAGGCAGTTATATCGTCACAGTGGCCCAGTTACACAAATAATATGATCTGTAGCTCTTGTGATATAATTGGCTCAGCGGTGTCATTACCCCTTTGAGTGAACGGGTATCGTATTATTTAGCTCTCTACAGTAAACCAGAATTCCTCAGTTCAACTTCATATTCACATCCAGATATAGCATGAACATGAAATAAACAGACTAATTCACGAATACAAGGAGCACGTTGATGTCATGGAACATTGTAAGTAAATTCCACATTCTTCCAACTATGCCCTGCTTTAGCTAAATTAGAAAGGTAGAATTAGACCAAAAAGTGCATTGTCCTAGGAGTGATTAAAATTACGGTTCTTTGCCTTTCAATGGTGCTGGAGTAACCAGCTGAGCTACCACGACATTATGGTACAAATTAAATTCCTCAGAGACTTACATTTCTTTTCCAATAAACCAAAAGATTAATTAGTAAAAACAACAGTACACTAATCCAAATCTCGGCCACGGTTGATTCAGTCTGATACTTGCATTTCAAACTCGCCCGCTTGATGCCTGGTGGTAGCGTGTCTGCCTCACATTCAAGAGGTCCTGAGTTCACATCTCGGTCAGGTGGGTCATCTGGAACAGGTTTCTTTCGGGGTTTTCCCTTATCCTAAAGATGAGTGTCTGGTAACTCTAAGATCTAAGGTCCCTGGGCTCATTTGAGCATCAGTTCACAAATTTCATTTATCGTCGTATATGACTTAACGTCGGAGAACGTTAATTTTAAAAAAAGACATTCGAAACTCAAAATAATTTATACCTAGATACTGAAGTTAAGTATTAACCAAAAATTGTCCCATGATTTTCCATTTCGGTTGAATAATTTATGTTAACGTATGTAGTAGTCTAAAGTGGAATAGAGAATTTTTTTTTCTGTATACATGTACGTGCGCATGTTTTTAGATGTACAGAAAATGGGAAGATGAAATGACCAAATTTGGAAGACAAAATATTTGGAGTAGATTTATTTGAGCATTAAATTTACAAAATGAAATGTTTCAGAAGTAAGAATGAACATAAGGAAGTTTTAAAATTTTGAAATAATATCCTTATAAATTAGCGAACTTGTACAGCAACTGTCTCATATCACAGGCGTTGACATTAAATTAAACAATTAGAAAGGAAATCTCTAGGCCTAAGTTAGGGTAGCTCTCTAAACATTTTATAGTTGTGAAGATTGCGGAAAATCTTAAAAAAGAATCTCAGTAAGCGGAGAACAATCCTAGTAGAATTTGAACTTCGGAACTTCGGTTCGCCAACCTTTGCTCAAAGGACTTCTCCTACGAGAATGGCCGAACCGATCCCAATAGAGAATAGGCTATATGGCATTGTAGCTCTATAGCACCGTAGTTATCTTTCTAAAGTTGAGATTCCAATAATGACGAAGTGAAACAATGGAGGTATCTCGCTTATGGCTGAGTTAACATATCTCAAACGAGATATTCTGTAGTCTTCTCTGCTTAGGAAGATTGTTACCATTACAAACCCTAAACAACTTTGGCGGATTTTGGTATTCTGTAACTGGGCTAGTTACACCTACGTTTGTGATCGCCCAGCATCCGTAGTGACTAATAGCAAATTCAGACTCATTTGGATAACTATTTTATTTTTCCATCGTGCATTGTGATTGCTGCGCTTTTGTCCTGTGTTATTAGAAATGTAAGGAAACTTGCTGTTAAACCATTCCAGAACAGCAGCTAATTATCGAAAATAATGTGAATAATTATGAAAGTGCTTAACATCTGCGGCAATAGATCAAGGAAAAGACGAAAAACCGTAATTTTAACATATTTTATTGTAAATTTTAAGAATTTCTTTACATTATCATCCTCAATTGTGAAGTTGCACCATTATTAATTATTATCATTGTTGTTGTCGTCGTGTCGTCGCCATCGCCACCATCAATATTATCATTATTATTATCATCATCATCATCATCATCATTATTAGTCGATGGAATAATTGCAGCAAGCACACTTGACCGCATTATAAATACCGAGTTACAAAAGCAGCATGGCCATATTTTCTACATATTTGTATAAATTAAAATCCAGTCTAATAAAATGGTGCTCCAATAACAAGCAAGTGCTCACACATAACTATTAATTATTAAATATCTTTTATAGTTAAAATGCTATACCACTTGTCGAAACTCTTATCCCAAAAGCAGCGCTGCTATGTGTTTGTGTAATTTGAAAATGTTGCTTAATCAAAAAGTATGTGCTTCAGCATTATTAATTAATAGAATATATTTTACGAAAGTAAAATAGCTCCTTACGTATTCCTAGCACTCCTAGGATGCTAAGAGTTTTCTTTATAACTGTTACCCCGTAGTATCGGATCTCCTAAGGGAATTCATAGCCGCTACGTGGGGTTAGTGCCACTTTCTACACCGTGGCTCTCCCAAATTATCTTTCTAACGAGTATTTGTTTCATACAAACTTTGTTTTAACATCAACAAACACGACATTTTCTTCACTGGCAATACAAGCGCAGGAACTGAAACTCGCTAGAAAGGTCATGTTTTGTACTGCTTCTAATCCGATGCTCATTATTCTGCTTCTATCACCCATTGTGATTATAAGTTTATCTAAGTTTAATTATGTAATTCAGGGAACATTACGCTAGGTTTAGTTTTTATTTTAAGTGTGTGTAAGTTTTATGGTTAATGGAAAGTTAGATTAGTTTCAGTATTCCTTTGTAAATACGCTTAGGTTTCTGATTCACGGAAGGTCAGGTTTGGTTTATTTTTATATAAGCCTACATAAATTAACAACCAGTAGTTGCATAAAGCACGCGAACCTGCGTTCCCATAACGATAATTATAAGTGTCCCACTTTTTATATAAGAGTAATTTTCTGATTCATTCTATTTTCATGTCATTACCCATCCGTTTCACCCAATCACGAACACCCCTGCCTTCATATTACACTAATGGCTAACATTTTGCGTATTTTGTCATGCATAGGTTGGCTATATCATAACTCACTGAACCTCCTAACAAGGGGTTATTACCGTCCGTGATACTTCCAAATTTAGCCCAACTTAATTTTAAAGATTGTAACGAATTCAAAATGCGGTCTCCAAGCCATCTGTTGTGCATATCAGTTCGCCTTTCCCGTGAAGTTACAGCAGGAAACCTCATCTCTTTTGTATGTGAAGGATGGAATTAGGTGCCGCATCGCGAATATTTGCGACTATTTGACATTCCATCGGTAACAAGGAATACGAAAAGAAGTTCAGAATATAAACGTTAAAACCAGTAGATTTAGAGCGAAATTACTACCTTAAACAAAGCCCGGAAATAGACTCAAAAGAAATCCAACTCGTTTTCGTAGAGAAAGCGGATGATATCGCAGCACTTCATTTGTTTACGCTTTTACAGAAATAAGACAAACGTTTTTAACGTCGACATGTTAGATGTCATGTGACGTCAACCCTCCGTGTATTATCTATCGCATCGGTAAATATGGGACAGAGCACTTGTCAAAAAAGAAATGTGTAGCATTGTAGTTATCAACTAACCTTATTTAAAAGAGCAAGGGCACATAATGATTTATCTAAATTAACCTTTATTGTGTACTTTATACCACAAATTATAGATCAGGACTTTCTTCCTTGCACAGAAATCTTCGTAAGATAACAAAACGTTATTACACGAAAGCTGATGATGTTATTCACTTTTTACGCAACACTTTTTATTACACTAAATCCATATGACCGGACTCCCAAAATTTACAGCTTAGCTAAAATTGTTATAATAAAACATGTCAAATACCAATTTAACAAATCAAAACTTAGAATACGAACTGCTAGCCACAGAGTTGCTAGTTGACCAGAGAGTATAGCAAGCCATCATATTATAGTCTTTATCTTGGGTAATTATACTGTTTAGTAACGACTATTCCTTATATTACGATTTTTCCAAAAGTTCAGAGAGTCAGAGGCATAAAACAATAAGATATATTACGTTTTAGGCAGCTTAATAGTAAATAAATTGTGTGACATTGTAATGTTTCATGTGAAATCTTCATCTGGAATGAATCTTGTGTAACTTGCAAACCGCACAGAGAAGCAACCTCTGTAGCGTAGTTTGTAGAATGTCTGCCTCACGTCCAAGAGGTCCCGAGTTCAAATCTCGGGACTGAGTTATCTGGATAAGGATATTTCTAGGGTTTTACCTTATTTTGAAATGTGAATGTCTGGTGTCACAAAACTTTATGGACTCTGGACTCTTTGGAACACCATTTCACCTAATGTATTGAAGCTTCGTCATATAAGACCTAAAAGGTTAAAAATATATTTTATCTTTTTTTTTTAAAAAAAAAAAGGAATAAAATTTACCATACAAAAATTCTGATAACTTAAAAACACGCCATTTTCAGCATTCAATAGCATTTAAATAAACAATCTGCTAAAGGAATGCGATGTGATGGTGCACAAACTATAGTACACGATCTGTAGTCTCTCTGGTTTTATTTTTGATTGAAATTTATATTGATCCCAACACGAAAGAGATTCTGCACATGTGCTACACTAAAACTACGCCTTATACTAAAATGAAAGTGAAATAAACACGGTGTGTCTTCATTTCACATAGCACAATGCCATAGTTTCTTCTGCTGCTAGTAGCAATATAGATATTGATACATTTGGATGCCTTTTGTCTGAGTCACCTCTTTGCTAATGAAATTGTAATTTTAATGATATTTAGGGTTATTATCTTTACTTACTAATATTTTCTGATTCTATGTTTATATTTTAAGAAAAATAGCATAATTATATATTACTGAGCGTAATTATATTTTCGAGCATACTGGTAACTTACTTCAAATAGCTTCCCTTATATCAGCAATTTCCAAGATGATATGAAATAATGTATTTTATTGATTTGCATTTTTAGTGTTCATTTTTAACCGCCGCCATTCAGCTATTTTGGCTTTCAAGTAAAACGTATGGGATTTCGAGGCCAGTATATGACGATCAGCTTTTCACACATTTGTCTAAAGCGTTCTCTATATCTTTCCTTGTATGTACAAAAAATGTACAAATGCTTCTCTCAGCTAACTTGAAGTAGATTGAAATCTAGGTTTGTGTAAGAATGGATTGTACAAACTAAATAAAGGTAAACGCTACTGCCAGAGTGTAACATAGACCTTTCCCCCCCCCCCCCTCGTTTATTCGCGGCTTCATCTGCTCCTTTATTGTTTTCATTTGCTATCCTAAATCAAACGTATGGTTAGCAGGTAATGAAATTTCAGTTAGATAAGATAGAATGGTGAGAGATATTATCCTGTAAAATATTGATGAATTCCGGACGGCGACAAGGGGAGGGAAAGTTAAAAGCTTATCTGCATATTCCAGTGAAGTGGTCTATTTCAGGATCACCCGGCCTCTTCTGTTACACTGGTTTACACATTTTCCTCCGTTTCTGTGACTGCATTCGTGCTGCAATTGATACCCAGCACTTCTATATGTTAATCATTTTTATAAAATTATTTTGTTTTTTAAGCAGTATCGCTTAACATCTGCATAATATGAGAACGATGTGTTACATTCGCATATCTTTTGCTGTTCTTTCTTCTTCGAGCTATATGTGATATGGAGATGGATGTGTACCTCACATTCAAGATGCCCTGAGTTCGAATATCGGTTAGGATGGGATTACTGGATAAAACTTTAGTAGGGACTTTGTAGGCACAAAGTCGAAAACTTAAAAGCAGATCGTTATATACATGATGACATTGAAGAAAAATAGAAATTAAGAGACGAAGAAAGTACTGCGTATTTGACATTCAAACCAAAAATAAAGACCACTTCAAAATAAATCCTTTTTTGTAATAAGACTTGGTCTATATCTTACAGTGTAACAGTTATACCAAAGTCATTTCGAATAAAGAAGACATCATAGGCCATTCCTACAAATTTCAAGATTTGATTTATTTCTCGTGCAAATATTTAAAACACATAGCATTGTAATAAAATTTGCTTGAGGAATTTTTTAGTAAATAAAAAATTTTACATTTCCCATACCAAGGATATTTTGTGTTGTGGGAATTTTGTGCAAAACTTCGTGTGGTATGCCTGGAAGTAACAGAACTTAAACACCAAGTTGGTATTTATTTGAGATTTAATATTTCAGTTTAGTAATTCATATCATACACATATAGCTCTCTTTCTAAAAATACCTTTAATTATTCTGAAGGCTTGAAAACATATTTCCAATAAAGAATTAGTATCAAATTTTTGGGTGTAATATATACGTCCTTCCTATAATTACTATTAAAAGCATTAAAGAAAGTATGTATGCATAGTTAATGCCCAGGTATTTAGCAACAAAGCTATTCTGCTTGCTTTCCAATATTTTGAGGTCATGTCTGGATAGTTTTTAAGTTGTTCGCAGATATATAGATGTTCCATATTCATTTCCTCTTCCTTGTTACATAACAGACAATTTAGAGATGATAATGATGCAATTTTAGCAGGGGTTTGCTGAGACAGTCATGTCTAGTGGTAAGTCTGAACATGGCAGCAGCTGTTTTTGAGGTAATTCAGGAATTAGTTTTAATATTTTAAGAATTTTTGTCTTTTGGAATTTAATACATGTGTGGTTAATTTAGTTGTATAATCATTCATTTTCTTATTGATGATATATTTGACTGACCCCAGTGGGCCCGCCTCGGTAGTGTGATGGTGACGTCTCTGCCTAACGTTCAAGAGGTCCCGAGTTCGAATCTCGGTCAGGGTGAGCTACTTGGATAAGTTTTTTACGGGGTTTTCTCTTATCCTTCAAGAAGAATGTCGCGTAGTGCTATGCTCTATGGACCCTGGGCTCATTTGAGCATCATTTCACCCATTCCATTCATCGTCCGATATGACTTAACGTTGGAGTACGTAAATTACTTCTGATTGCATCTTATTTTGATTTTTGGTTCCCTTTTATATGTCTGTCTTCTAATTATTACTCAACCCACAGTATGCAGGAATCCTGGAAGACTATTAATACTTAAATGTTTTATCTAGTTAACCAAATAATGAATTTATGTTATTTTCTGTTTTTTGATTCTGAATTAAAGCTATTGCTTGGATTGTCGCTCTAGAGTATGGTAAAAGAATTTTTTTCACATTTTGCAGCCTTACAATCAGGAATTTTAGAGAGGTGTAGATTGTATCAATTTCTCCATCAAAATTTGCAGTGCTTTTCCCCACATTTTTTGTAAATAGAGAGAAACTTACATGTGTCATGTGTTCCAGCTCCATCATCACTTATAAATGAGCCATCTGAATATATACGTGTCCATTATACTTCAGGTATTTGGTCTGTAATGTTTCTAATGCTATCGGTTTTGCAAAATCTGGGCTTTTTATTTGATTCATTTAAAGAAAGTAAAAATTGCTAAAGTATGAAGTTGCTTTAGCAACTATCGAATCTTTCGGTTAGAAATGAACTAAATACCTAATATTTAATAACATCGTAGAGGTCTCCAAAATAAGTAGTTTCAACGAAACCCACAGATGGCATGTGCACCCTTAAATGGCACATTACGTAATGAATTCTTACTCTATCTTTTCAAAACACAATAACTGACATTTCTTTGAATTGTATTAATTTTATTTTTCATTAACATCACATTTATAAACAAAAATAAAACAAGAGAAGTACACAATGTCTTGATAAACCATATTAGAGTTTTCGAGATATTACATTTTTATAACTTTATTAATGATGTTAGCTGTTTTATTATAAAATGCTCTTGCACCAAATAGTTTATTAAATACTCACTCAATTCATTTTTAACTAAAAATCAATAAAAAGAAATATTTGCAGGTATTGATGAATTTTAATTAGTGCACGTCAGATCTTTTCTTTTTATGTATCTGCAAACTATTTTTACGAAACTTTATTTTTGAAATGAAAGTTAACAAAATAGTTACATTTCATATTTGTTGTAGGCACAAGAAGGATATAGAATGCTGAATCACTTATATCGAACTAGTACGTAGAAAAAATATGCATATGTACATAAAAAAATCACGTTTTAAAAATATTAAATAATTTCTCGTATATCCATTCAGATTGTGCTGTAAATTCGTGAATGTGAATTTTTATAGATATAAATGAGCATCTAAAACGAAAAATGTTGGGTGCAAGCTAAAATAAGAGAATATACTTGCAAACAAATGCTTATCAATTTTCCTGTTTTAGTAAACAGTGCCTCAGCTGCGTTTTCTTAAAATTAAGATTGCAGCGATAAGTTCTGGCGGTACAACTATTGGGTATAAAGAAATCGGCTGCAGCAATAGATTAGTCATCAGCAGCGGCGAGGTGAGACCTTCAAAGACAGAGAAGCTCCAACAGTAATTTTCATTAAAATAAGAGAGAATAATGACTCAAAGTATTAAGGTTACTCTTTGGTAGGGAAGGGCGGGCCTATTTCGCTCACGGAGCTTTTCCACCCGAAATAAACAAATTGGTTTACTGCCCAAAAATCATGGGCAGCGATGAATTATCTGCCAGTTCATTGTCAAGCTTGGTTTTTGTGCTACGTTTCTATGAATTTACTTGAGGCTGTAGACTGCTGTTTTAATAGTATTGAAGAAGAAGATTACAAGGTAAGTAACTTATGTTGCTTTTTTGCCTTGAATAAGAAATAGCGTTTGTAACTTATGGTCTAGTATCCGCAGATAGAGTTTTTATTGAAAATCAGTGTCAGTGTAGATTATAGCTAGAGTTATGTCCATACATAGCAGATGGCGCGTTTCTTTTATCATAGCTATCACATGGTGTGCAATTTCAACTGTTCAACATTTTGGGCTAATCCGTCCAAGCAAAGAGGGGCTATTCTGGCCCAGTTATAATATAAGTTCTTTGTACTCTTTTAACCTAATTATTTCTTATAAAACTACTACTGAATTTTATTTGATCGTTTCAGATGGTACACACATATAAACAAAGGAAGCTGGAACGTAACTGGACGAGGACGACATTGCTCGTGCTGGTACGAGCGTATTAAACGGCGATGTAAGTATGAGAAGAGCAGCGGACCTTTCCAGAGTGCCTTACTGAACACTCAAGGATCGTGTTGATGCACATCAACGTCAAGAAGCATTAGGAGGAGGAGTATGCAAATCAGTTGGTCATCCTACAGTGTTCAGTTTGGAGGAGGAGAAAGATTTAGTTTCCAGGTTAAAATACTTTTCAACAAGAGGCTTTGGATGTACACCGGAGCAAAAAGAAAGAAAAGTGTAGATCTATTATAAAACTAAATTATGGGAATAGTGAGTAAAGTGATGACTTGGTTCCAGTTCAAATAGAATACAGTGATGAGGAAGATGCACCTTGTGGATTTTGTGGGTTAAAGTTTTATTCTCCGAAAGCAGCAACCAAAGGAGACTGGATCAAGTGCCAGAAACGTGGACTATGGATTTCACGAAGAGTGCGTTGGTGCAGTTTGTAAGAGACACTTCATTTGTGGCAAATGCATTTAATTAAAATGCAAAAGTTCTGCGAGTGCTAATAGCCCTAGGGCCAGGCGGAATAGCCCCGTTGTTTCTAAGATTTCCTTTCTGAGCAACATTTGCTGTTTTATTTGATTACAACTACAGCAAGTAAAATATGTGTGTTTATAACATCTGTACACTTTAAGGGATTAATAAAGACTGCAATGCTCTATGTTTAACTTAAAAAATTGTTTTATTTGTTTTATAACACCATAAATTTGTGGAATACCCCGCTCTGCCCTACTCTTTCTATTGTACAGTCGCTCGTAGGCCCTTCTTGCTATGCAAGACTGGTTATACTACAAACAGGCATTCTTGCTTCCCCTCTCAGACGTTCCAATTTTTCCTATAGCTGATCTACACAGTTCATGTTAGCCTAAAATGAAGAAAGTATTCAATTCACACAGTTTTGTTAATAACAAAACTTCACAAGAATTTCCTATTTCTCACCAATAAATACCAATCTATATAAAATATTATTGCCAATGCTTTTGAAATATACTTACAGTTTTACTTGGAAGCCCCAAATTAAACAAACAGAAACATTAATAAACTTTTCTTCACAGGCTACAGAGACTTCTGGTGACAAAATATGTCAGTGCTTTCTAACTCCCGAAGAGTCGCGATTGCTTGCGGAAACCTACGAAGAATGGTATTCAAGGTTAAGCATGCGTAGTATGGAATGAGCTCCTGGAACTTGTCACTCGCAGCTGTCAAATTATCCGCAGCACGGCTATGTTCACGAATAAACTTTGAAAATGTATCCGGAGCAAATATATTGTTTGGCATGACTTTTCTAGTTTTTCTTCTTTTTCTCCTGAAATTCTTGATGAATCGGCGCTTCCAGGCTTCATTGCACGTTTCGCCACTGGTCGTCACCATACTCTGCATGCAACGAGTGGTTTTGGTTGGGAAACATTTTCTTGAAAGCGAGGAAATATTACACTGTAATCCAATTCTGAGTTATGTTAACAGTTCCAATATATAACTCATCGGGAAGTGGTTTAAAATCGATTACAAAAGTTGTAGAGATTAAACAGATAGACAAGAAATTGGAAATTCAGAGCAATTAGAACTATGTCTCTGAAATAATTGGTGAAAATTGCCAATACGTTCTCATTACCTGTTTTCTAGAAACTTATTTTCTGTATAACGAAATGAACCCAAATGTTTCCGGTTAAATGTCATACAAAGACGCCAGTGGCGACCTTCACCGATATAAAGATATTACTCTGTGGATAGCTTTATAAATTTTAATGGAGTGATTAAACCTGAACTGTTACGTAAAAAGTAACTGGTTGCGTAACGGGTTAAGTCACCTTTCACTGCCACTCTGTTTATGGGAGATGTGCTTTTTTTCTGTTTCACTCACGTAAGACTGGAGTACACCATTCTTTACCCTTTTACTTTCCTTATGACGTACTTATTACGAAGGAAATGTTAGATTCTATCCAAAAATTCGATGCTGAGCTTTCATCGGAAATACAGATTTCGAGATACCTGAATATAAAGAAGAGGCCCTTTATGTTCTGTTATTGAGAACAGCACAACTCTAAAACTAAATTTAACTCTAAAATAAATACCAACCTTCCACACTCGTAGGGGAGGGGATCAGTTCCCTTCATCTGCTGTGGTGTAGGCGCTGCGGACCCCTAGCACTCGTGGTACCTCTGACAGCCAAACTGCCGAGCCCCTCCCGTTGGGGAGTTGTTCGGATTGGGTTGGTCTCGAGGGGGGCAGTGCGTTCCCGACACCCACGGGAAATTGGGTACCTCCGGCCAGGGTACGGCCGCCCGGAGGGGGTAGAGGGTTACCTCAAAGGTCCCGGGTACTAGCCTGCAGAGCTAGTAGAAAATGTGCTAGATCACCAGGCGGCCACACCGAGGTTTTTCGGTAGTCTTCCCTGCGGGGTTGACGCGCGTAAGTGGCGTATCCAATTCCATCCCGTCTTGGCGTTGTTGTCGATGGGGAGAAGCCTTTTAAGAAATCAGGTATTGCCCTATGGAAAGAGCCCTGGAGTTATCCATTGTTCCCGGGTAGAAGGAGGCCGTTCTTCCAAAGATACGAATTTTTTTCTAAACCACCCCCCACTTGCAGAAACATTATTTTTTTTAAAGTATAATTCGTTTTATTGAAGTACTATATGTTTAAGATAAAAAATGCATAGATTAAATTTTCCATGAATAGCCTATGAAGCCATTTTCATTCGGAAGAAATTTTGCAAGAATTTTGTGTAAGTTGTGAATCATTAGAGATAAACAAAAGCATAATATAAAAAAATAAGTCTATAGACACAACAATTTCTTTTATATTTTATTTATTTTACTTTTTAGTTTTTGCTTCAGCCATTCTTTCAAAACATGCTTGTTATTGGTTTGTTGTTTTTCTCAAATTCTTTATATTTTTAAGGTGCTATGTAGGTATTCGTTTTCTTCTCGTAAACTTTACTACAAACTCTAGATACCTATAGAATATGTTTTGTAACAACAAGTTGTAGAAGAATATGCACAGAAAATCGCATGAATGTATTAGAATTATAAGTTTGTTATTTATCCTAAATTTAACAGCTGAGTTCACATTACACAACATTTTGGGCTCATTGGACTCCGGTGAAATCTGGGTGTCGAATGTTTTGGTGTGATTGTTACAGTGATCTAGTTTAGAATGTTTCACGGTGATTTTCGCTTTCAGGTAACCGTAGTAACGATAAAAATTGGGCTCCCACCCACGTTTTTGTTTCAAGCGGGGCATCCAACCGTAGCTGTGAAAGATGGCTATCGTGCATAACGTCTCGGCCCGTTTCTCTTTTCATTCGAGGATGAAAACAAACAGCGTTCTTCCTCACACAACAAACCGGTGGTTTTTCTTTACTGTAATTTAGAAATGAATGGTACGGTTGCAAGAAAAAGCTTTTAATTTCTGAGTGCCGCAACGGAAGCACGTGTCAACGCCGGTTAATGTTCATGGAGAAAACAAAAAACTTACGAAACTGATTTTGTTCCATATCTTTCCCTGCTTGTTTACAAACTACTACAGTAAAATGTGTGTTTGTCATATTAAATGATATTTTCGGCATAAAAGAAACGTTTTCTTACATACCAATATTTAAATTGCCAGAAAGGAAAAATTTATTATTCTATACAGAGCCTCAAGACATTGGCATATGTATCCCATAACAAAATAAAATTTAAGGAACCTTCAATTAATAAATTAGCTGCAAAGGAACAAAAACAGATGACGTAAGACGTGTATGAACTAATTTCTGTATTAAGGCTCTTTATGATAAATCACTAATTGACTTATAAGACATTGATAACGAGGAAGTTATTATAGATTACATATTGGTAAAGTAGCATATCCAATGTTCACCTCTGTTGTAATAAGAGAAAAAGTTTTTTTTTTTGTTATTTATTATGCAGATGACACATAAATAAAAATGGGTCATCAGATATTTTTACAGACATTGTTTCCCTTCAGAATCAGTCAATAAAGAAGTACGAAGGCTATATTGTGTACTTATTTACGAGGCTATTACAGAAAGCCCAAGATAAGTATTTCATTTTTTATGAAGATATCTTAAAAGTATGGAGTTGTGTAGTTGTGTAGAGAGCTTACAGAAAATCACGTGAGTTTAACACAAGTATTTCGTTTTCATTTCACTGTTGGTTGTGAAACGTTACTGAGATCAGAGGAATATTTGTTGCTATCTGTTCGAAGTTATATGTACAGAAGTTGAAATCAAAGTTAAGTACGAAGGTCCACAATATGTGACCGATAAGCGTACCACGTGAAACTTGTTAAGATAAATACGTATCAAACGGGGAATTTCCTCTCCAGGACGGTTTAACGTCAGAGCAAGGGCTTCACGTTGCTAGGTGATAGCGGCAGCTGTCAGTAAAAAGGAATAGGTACGCAGAAAAAATCTGACAAGGGATAAAGCGTTAGTCAGCGCGGGTCGCCATATCATGCTCTTTGTACCTACACAGAAAAAAAAATCTGACGTGTTGCACTCTACTCTTGTACAAACTGTTGTTACAAACGCTTATTGCTCTATCTACTTCGTGTTAATCGAGATAAACGTTACTATAATGCTACTTCTCTTGTAGGTACAGGTGGAATATTGGATTACACCAGGCTTTAAACGATAGTCAATTCTCTTAAGAGCTAGTCACTGTGTGATCCTTTGAACTTACCTTGTGTTTGCATGTCCAAGGATTAAAAAAAGGAATAAGTACTTGTCATCCAGAAATACATAAATATTGGAATATTCAAATCAAACAAATATCAAGGGAACCTCTATACTGCTTCACTCCACAAAAGCCCGCATAGGTAGCGCAGATGGTAGCGTGTTCAAAAAGTCCCGAGTGCGAATCTTGGTCAGAGTGAGTTACCGGGATAAGGTTTCTCCGGGGATTTCCCTTATCCTGAAATACTAATATCTGTTAACTATAAGCTCCATGAACTCTGGGCTCATTCGAGCATCATTTCATTCATCGTCCGATATGACTTAACGTTGAGGGACGTAAATTAACCACAAAAACGTCCACAAAAATAAATAAAATCTTCTTCTTCTTCTCTTCATGGCATAGGCAAGCAAGTGCCTGTTCCGCCTTCGAAGTCCTCCAGCCATCGTTTCCTGGGTCTGCCCACCGATCTCCTACCTTTAGGATGATACTGTAACATTTGCTTTGTTAGTCTATTATCTGGCATTCTTTCAACATGTCCCTTCCATTTTTGTTTGAGATCTTTTAACCTATCATTCATACTAAAATGTCCAGCTCTTCTCTTATATTTTCATTTCTTATTAAGTCCCTCTTCGTGCATCGTTTCACACTTCTCAAGAATTTCATTTCTGAAGCCTGTATTTTACTCTGTTGCTTTTTAGTTAACGTCAAAGTCTCACTTCCGTATGCCAGTATAGGTACAGCCATAACTTTGTAGAACTTTAATTTTGTTTCTTTAGGTATTTTGTTTCTAAATGTTCTATTTATTGTTCCACACACTCTATTTTATTATAGACATAATATTCCTTGTCATAACCAACATCAGTTCCCAAGTAGTTAAAATGGTTTACCTGTTCAACGCAACGATTATTTCTATTTTTGTTCTAATTGGCTCTTTCCTAATGAATGCAATTATCTTTGATTTTATAAAAGAAATTTTCATATTATATTGCTTACAAAGTTCACTAAGTTTAAAAATAAATTTTTGCAGGGCTGACTCACTATTTTGTATAATAACAATAAAATAAAAAATAATTTGTGTCTTTCAAAGATTTATACAGGTTTTGTGTGATAATATTTTTGTCAATCACTTTCGGTGTGGTAGTTATGCGAAATTCCACAGCTATTCAGGATATATCATTTATTTGTGGCAAATATCTTAAACATGTTCTGTTGAATAACAATTTCAGAGCTATTTCTGTGAGAAAATAACTATGAAACATTTTCCAGTAACGTCTAGTTTGGATTGGATTGGATTACGGTACGGAGGGGATACGGTATTGCAACCAGTCTTGGTAAGGTCGGGAGAATCGGCTCAAAATTTGGAAAGCTTTACATAACAAACAAGTCGGTAATATAAACTCCAACTTGCTTTAAAACAGCAGCTTTCTATAAACACTGTTCACTGTTTAATAATTTATAATCATTATCCCGAGTTCTATAAAATTAGTTTGATTAGAGTGCTTAATGACCCTCTTCACCTCTCTCAAGTAGGACTTATCGGGTCACAGAGATAGGCGAATAGGTGCAGTAGAATTATTAAAATATCATTTGGGAACAATACATTTCCCACAGATAAACTTACTTTTAGCCACATACCATTTTTTTGCTTTCCTTGACACTGAACCCAGTCACCAAGTTTGACGGATACGAGATCACTGTCCTTGCAGAGTTCATAAGATCTTCATCTTCATGGGTTCCAGATGATTTTGAGGCTGAAGTAAACTGTTTACTTAGTAGTTTATTAATAACTCTTCTAATCTTGTGTTGGTGAGAAATTTGTTGGTGATTTTCTTTTCTGTTTAAATCTTTCCAAGATCTCCATTATATTTTCAGGAGAAGTCAGAAGAACTGCAATTTGCTTCCCAATTTGCTTCCGAACGTTTTGTTGTTTTTTTGTTTGGAGGTGGCAATAGCTTGTGGAATGACAATGAAGGTTTTAGAAGCTGATTCTTTTCCAGAATTGGATTCGCTTGAACTAACTCAGGTTTAGCCCATGGATCAATTTTGAACTCTCAGTATGGAAATTTGGGCAGAGTATAATTTTCTGTATGTTACCCAGATAATGCTGGACAAATAATAAACTGTTTGAAATTTAGTTCAAAATGGATGCGATGAAGTTTTTTGTTCAAATAGTGCTTTGAGTGAAATAGACCAGGCATCTAAACTCAAAAGACATTCGAACTTGGACCTCCAGAAGATAACTATGACCTAGGAAAGGAAAGACCTTGCCTCTCCACCTAACGAGGATTTTTTGCTTTTATTGCCCTCTGGAAGAAGGGATGCAGTGAAGGAAACGAAGGGTCACCTGAAACACGAACGAGGAAGCAAAATGATAGAAAAGATCCGTGATGAAAGAGAAATCATCCGGCATTCCTTTACCCAGCAGGAGAAAACAGGAAAAGAAACCAATGATCAGAGTATCTTGTTCCAGGAACCGAACCTAGAACCTTCCGAATGCGAGTCTGGGATGAAGCCGCAGTCATCTCGCCTCGGTCCAGAATATAAAGATCACCAAGAAAATGTGGATAGTACAAACTTTTGTTTCTCTGCGTGCACAGATTAATTGTAAGCGTCACAGATGACGGTCAAGTTGGATTTACAAGTGCCTTGAGCACAACGTGACACGATAACCCAGATAGGTGACGCAGAATGCATCCAAAGTGACTGGATTTCCTTAAGAATAAGTCACGTATTGAAGGCCTACTTTTATTATGGTATCTGTTATGCAACTACATACTTTATCGCTATCTCTTTCAATTGTTCCTTGAGTCGATTACATAGCAATGGTTTGCAACATTGTGTCCACTAACACTAGGCTCTGCAGTACAAAATCATTCTTAAACACTAGCTTTAAATTTTTTTTTAATTTACGTCCTCTAACGTTAAGTCATATCGGACGATGAATGGAATGGGTGAAATGATTCTCAAATGAGCCCAGGGTCCTTAAAGCTTAGAGTTACCTGACATTCGTTTTTCAGGATAGGGGAAAACCCCGGGTAAATCTTATCCAGTTAACTCACCCTGACCCAGATTCGAACTCGGGACCTCTTGTGCGTGAGGCAGACACGCTACCGAGGCGGGCTAGCTTTACGTTTTTGATATACATGGGTTTAATTGGAGATTAATATTTTGAGGTTTCCAAACTGTATTTGAACAGTATAGTTTACAAAGAAATGCCTGATAAATACCCATATTTTTTAATATTCAGCATTTACCAAGGATGCGACACGAAGATTTTCAAGGGGAATTTTAACTACAGCTTAAATGGATTTTTTTTGTCTGAAAATTACTTTAATGATATAGTTAATATATTCGTATGATTAGCAAAATGTGTGTTTTGAAATGTATGAGAGTATTGTAGTATACAAAAAAAAATACAAAAAAACCACACATACACAATTTTACTTTGTTAAAATACACAACTTGCTTCAAATAAATATTTTCTGTTACATGGGATAGTAAAGCTTACTGTAGCCGGCAGCAGTCACTTGGGCAATTGAGCTGCCATTATTGTTGCCAGTGGGAGGGGTTGGAGAGAACAAGGTCTACCATGGGACGGCCACTAGCTAACATCACGAAGTCAGAATCGAGTCACATTGTTACTCCGTAGATACCGTCCGAAGCCGTTCGAGAATATAATTCGAGATAATTTGGCTACCGGAATTATCTTCCACACCCGACAGAACTATATAAGAGCCGATGTGAGGCCTGGGTGAGTTCCTGGGTGTTTGGAGCCTCCAGTGCTGCTCCGTGGTGAGGTTTCAACGCAGTGAAGCAGTTTACGAATCAATCAGCAGAGTTCACAGAGCAGTATAGAGAAGTGTGTAAGTTTGAAGATAAGTAGTGAAGAGTCGATAGACTTGATCTGGATGCACTCAACTCTTGAGAACCCTCGTGAAGGGAAGAGGCAGTTCTGGAACTACTTGAGGGAACAATAGCACACCCAGGTTGGCAAAATCACATTCACCACCTGAGGCGGACTCGGGGCGTTAATCACCTTCCATCCTCCAGTACCGCATTCCCATGTGACGTCCTGTGGGCAAAGATCAGGCGGTAGGTTTTCCCTCGGCATCAAACTGTTGCACCGACGAATTTAGTCTAGTTTTAGAGTAGATGTATAAGTAAACGTTAGGGCGTTGTTCTTCAAATCTGAATCAGCTTTGTAGTTAATATTTAAACACGATTTGTTGTGAAACAATACGCATAAAGCCCTGCAGTATTGACAGTCCCTTTTGAGGTAGAATGCCATGGTACTTCAATTGATGTGTTCAGGTCATTGGTTCAATTCCTGCATATGGCATGATGATTATAAGTCGGCCTGCGCAAGCTTTCCCTTTGATAGTGTCACCGTGTGACATAGTGCTACTGCCGGAACCGGGCGCGTGGACAGGAGAGAAAGACAGAGAGGCACCAGAGCGTTCTGTCCATTGTTGTTGCCGAGAAATTTCTCGGAAGATCTGCGGCTTTCCAGAAACAATGGCTGGGAAGTATAAATACCGTCAAGGTGTTAGAAGCGCCAGTTGTTGGTTGGTTATTGCGACAGTCGACGATTGAAGTGTACCGCAATGGTTTCTTTCATTTGTTTTCGTGCAGCAAAACACCAAGTCAGTCTTGAAGACACTTGATTGTCAATTTCACGTCGTTTTACTTCAGCAAAAGTTGTTCTAAATTTCTGCAAACTAGATTTCCGAATCTAGGTAAACCCACGCAGTCACAATAGTTTGGAGTGCATAATGAATGTCTTGTTGTCTTCCCCCTTTACTGCCCTATCATCGGAAGTGATTGAACGAATTATTTTTATGTTTTATAATAGTAACGTCAGCATTTATATCGGTTCTATTTGTAAAACAAACATGGAAAAAGATTATGATACTGCACACTCACTTGTTCGATGCTACCTAACAGATATTTTCTTCTCTTCTGTGCTTTTCAACTATATTCCGAGGACAAATATTACGTTAACTCAAAGAAGTATGAACCTCGCACTGAATTCCACATCATTTCCCTATTTCATTCACTCTCCGTGCGGTGAAAGGGCGTTCAAAATGCATGTAACGACAAGAAAAAACATGACAAAAAAGTCGCTGAAAAGAACCTTTATGCAGACAGAATAAAAGTAATAAGTGGAAAGTCAATTTTTCAAAAGGGAATTTTGCTTAAGCTCTTTATAGACTAGGACTCTCCCATTCACTCTCGTTCCCTCTCTTTCACACATAAAATCGTGTTAGGGCAGATTGAATATCGAACATTACTAAAAAATTACATTTCGTCTTCAATATGTAGATGAGATGAGTGTATTATAGAATAACACATATTTCTAAAAATAACTGGTTTCTAATAAAAACTGCCAAATCATCATAATTACATATTATAACTAATTCTGATGAACTTTCACTTGTAAAAAAACTGGTATTCGTTTCATTGTTATAAAAATGTATTTAGAAAAATGCTTCAAATGGAAGTTAATAGGGTATTGTCGGATATTATACATGCGATCCATATCAACCTGAACTATTTCAATAGGCCATAACTTTTCAACCAATAATAGTACACACGTGTAACTTTGGGAGAATATAATACACAATTGGGAAATTACATTACCCTATTTATATCTCAGAGAAAATGTTGCAAGTGTCCTCCACCAGCATCTATGGATCGTTCGTCCCATTTTCTCTGATACGACTGTAGACACTGAAGCTTATATGAGTATCTCCAAGACATTTGTGGAGCAGCTGGATGATATCGAATTGAGAAAAGGTTATTTCCAGCAAGATGGAGCAACGTTCCATACATCTAATGACACCATGGAACTTGTAACCAGTTTCTTTGATAATCGAATAATCTCAAAAGGTCTGTGGCTCCCCAGATCCCCTATCCTAACCTCAATGGACTTTTTCTTGTGGGAGTATCTAAAAATAGAGTGTACAAGAATAGGCCACGGACAATTGATGTTCTCAAGGAATCCATTCGAACCGAAATAAGTAACATTGGCGAGGATACTCTCCGTAAAACTTCAGAGAATATGGTGAGGCGAGTGCAAACATGTATAGATGCTGGTGGAGGACACTTCCAACATTTTCTCTGAGATGTAAATAGTGTAATGTAATCTCCCAATTGTGTATTATATTCTCCCAAAGTTGCACATGTGTCCTATTATTTGTTCAAAATTATGGCCTATTGAAGTGGTTCTTTTTTTTTAATTTACGTCCTCCAATGATAGGCTATATCGGACGTGAATGGAATGGGTGAAATGATGCTCAAATGAGCCCAGGTTCCATTGAGGTTAGAATTACCCAAAATGTCTTTCAGGAAAAAAGCCTTGTCCCGAACTCAGGACCTCTTGAACGTGAGGCAGGCATGCTACCATCTACGCTACCGAACAGGGCGAAATGGTTCAGATTTATATGGATCGCACTATAGAATATGTGATTTATAAGACTGAAAAACTAATTTGATTTCAGAAAACATAACATGATCTGCTTAAAATAAGCAAGCCATCCATAAACAGTTGTTTATAGGTCTATCCATACACTGACTCTACAACAACATAATTTTTTTTTTCATTTCAATGAATTTGATTTTCTAAAAAATATACTTTGAATTTAAAGTACACTATATTTCTATTTATATAAGAAATGATTATTATTTAGCTACTAGTATTATACTCAAAGCTCATTTTTAACTTTATTTCTATTGAGTATATGTAGTATGGTTATGTGCAACATTATACTTTGAGGTCGGGTATTAAAAAATACCTTGTATTCCATAATACCCGACGCCGCATCATCCATAGTGAACCTTTAAGTAATGGACAAAACACTGCTAAATAAAAACCAATGACAATATAACCAGTTACAATTCTTTTTGTCTACCTTACGCTTACATAAATGCTCAAGTCAAATGTGTACAACGCAAAGTACGCAAAACACACTTTATTCTGTACCGAGTTAAATGACAAATCTCACTGCAGTGCTACATGGGAGTTTTTCTTGACTATGTCATGGCACTCCCAAATGATAGCAGCAGCAAACAGAGCCGAAATCTTGGTATTCCATATTTTCCGACTATTCCATCATATCCTCCTCTCCTAACTTCAGTTCATGTTTATGGAGATAGGACTAGACTGCGTTACGGAGAGGATTCGGCAAGGATGACCAAGCTTGGGCTATTGTATCTATGCCCCCAAGTGGGTCACCCCCGGAAAGAAGGATGAGGCGAGTGGACACTACCGGCATCCCACCCTACTGTGGTCCGGAAACGGTCCCAACAGACCGGGTTCGGAGACCGGAGACCCTCCTACCGGAGGAGGAAGTTTTACCAAGAGCACATCACCGCCAAGACACCCGCCTACACTTCTACCCTGAAAGAGACCACCAGATGAGAGATGGCGTGAAATGATAATGGAGATGAAATGGAGGAACAGGAAATTCAGGGGATGTAATTAGCCTACCCAGCATTCGCCTGGCGACCCAGGAAAACACCCGAAAGAAACCCATGGGTCAGGTAGATCGGCCAAGAGACTCGAACCTGGACCTTCCAAATGCAGGCCGCAGACGAAACCACTTGACTCATCCCGCTAGGTGTGTATATGGGGAACTTTCCGTTTACAAATTGGCACTACTGCATACTGAAGCCACGTGACTACTACTTTCTCTGCAAATATGTAGGAATTAGTTTCCTCCATTTTTTGTTTCAACAATTTTTCTCCGAATGTCACTTTTTTCGTATAAATTACCGGTATTCTAAGGAGCTTCGAACTGTTTATGGGTGATAAGTTCTGTTATAGATATATTTTGGTATGAATATCATGTTTCATTGTTATTTTTAAATATAGTTGTTGACAAGTTGTAGTGCATAATTAATAAAGTATCTATGTGTCTTAATAAAAAACACCAGTTGAATAAAAGTGAGTTAGTAAATTTATAAGACATGCATCTAAACTGTCATTATTATATATTAAACAGGCTCTAGCTAACGAAACATGAATTTAGCTGAGTTAACTTTGAAGGGATATGAGTTTTAATCTTCCCTTAAACGCATCTGAAAAATCCCGTTTGATCTCACAGCATCAATATGACGTACACTGCTAATACGTCTATGACATCTTACCACTTTGTGCCATCTAATCACTCTGTGCTTTGAATACAATGTCCTTGGGAGAGGACTGCAAAGCTCAAACGAAGACAGCCCCTCTGAAGAAATGACAAAGATTACTCCGGTAAAGTAAGAACACGTAAATTGCGGCAAACTACAGTGCTTAAATTTTATTTATTATCTGAAGTAAGAGTGACGTAAAACCTTCTCAAATTGGACACCGAATAAGAAATAAGAGATCCAAAATGTTGCTTTCAATAGATTCTCTGTGTCGCTTGTTAACGAGTCCATCGAGGTACGTAGTCATGGCAACTTAACCCTCGTTTAAAACAAAAGCATTTCTTTCGGATTAAATTTCTTTTGGATCATCACTTACATTTTAACAAAACCTGACAAACTCTTTGATAAATGAAAAGCTTGGTATGTGTCACGGCTTAAAAACGAAAACTCTATTTGTATGTAACCTATAGACCTGAAAACAATTATTACGGTAAATTTCACAGCATTAGCAAGTTTGTTTATATTTGTTAGTAATTTGGTACTAACAAAAGAATAGTATCAAAATAAGACTTTTGAGGTTAGAAAATAGTTTACTGCGCTTTATGCATCAACATTTCGTCCACATTGTTCAAGAGTTTTCATTGTAAAACCTCTTTGTGGCGTGTCAAATGTCAACTAAACACATCCTTGTACGGTACTGTCACCGTCACTGTGTCTATAGTCTGGAAGGTACAGTAATGAGATAAAGCCTAAGGTTTTAACCTAACGTTAAGGTAAAACCTTAACGCGCTGTTTCTCATTGTGTACCAGTACTCATTAATTGAGATAACACGCTTATCGCTGGCCTACATTTTATTTTGATGTTTCATAAAATGAGATTTCAATAAAAGTGCTCCAGGACTCCATCAAAGGGCATAAAACCCTTCTGTGAGGGCGGTAGGATCTTGTGGTGTTCAGCGCACTGGGATACCCCGCCAGCCAGAAATCGAGTGAACAGTTTGTATATTGTCCGAGTGAAAGCCAGATGATGATGATGATGATGATGATGATCATGATGATGATGATGATCATGATCATGATGATCATGATGATGATCATGATGATGATCATGATGATGATCATGATGATATATATAAGGGCGCTCAACTACGGCGGTCATCAGTGCCCTTTAAAAAACTAGTCATGGCAAAAGCCAGATATAAAACTTTCTAAAAACTATACAATTGTAACAAAACCTATTAAAAATACACGTACATAAAAGACATTAATCAAAACCTACTAAAATTTCGTTCACTAAATCCTAAACTCTAAACTAGACAAGAATCTAAAACTCTTCTCCACGGGTCTCCACGCACGGCCTACACGTGGGTGGGCCTGTTGACCGTCTCCCTCAACCACGAAGAGGAGCCCACACGAGGGAGCTTGTTGGCTCGGGACCCCGGGTGCGCCAAACCCGTACCTACCGAAGTAGACCCCTGGGGGGGAGTGAAAGCCATTAGGCGCCAGTCGCCCAGTTCGTTCTTGTAGCTCTTGCCTTTGTAAATCAGGATTTAATGCTTGATTTCCAGCATCTGAGTATGTCCAAATCATTTTACGCTCTCTCGTTCTTAGAAACTAAATATCCTTTCGCTTGGAAATTCATATATCGTAATTATATGTCCAGTTGTCACCCAATGTAGAAAGCAAGAAAAATTTAGGAAACATTTACTGAGGCTATGCGCATTTAGGGTTTAATTAAATAATAACAACAATGACAACAACAATAACAACAATGACAACAACAATAACAACAACAACAACAACAACAACAACAACAACAACAACAACAACAACAACAATAACAATAACAATAACAATAACAATAACAATAACAATAATAATAATAATAATAATAATAATAATAATAATAATAATAATAATAATAATAATAATAATAATAATAATAATAATAATAATAATAATAATAATAATAATAATAATAATAATAAAGAAATGTAATGTCACAATGATTACAAACAACTTTAGCACTATACTGGAAGTTATAGTGAACTATATCGCATTTCACTGCCCCTTTTTTATTTAACAAAGACTGGCACTCCTTAACTAGCGCCACACAGCAGGGCACTACTCGACGCAAAACTGGATGTGTTTTTACAGCTTACAACCCACTCCCTTCTATACATCAACACTCTACCATCCATCCGACGTCGATTATCACGGTGCAATGGCCATGGTGCAGTCGTGCCCCGTAAGGTGCCTGGCTCTCGAACGTTTGCCGAAATTTCTGCTTCATCACTTTCTTCAACCGTTCGACTATGGTGTTTGATGCCGGGTCCCGTACGGGAGGGGATCCGTCCACTTCAGCTGTCGTGGTGAGGGCGCTGCGGACCCTTAGCACTCCTGGTACTTCTGACGTTACTAGAGATACCTCGGGCCGAATATTCAAGCCCCTCCCTTTGGGAGTTGTTCCAATTGGGTTGGTCTCGAGGGGGCAGTGGTTCCCGATACCCGTGGGTGATCGGGTACCTCTGCGAAAGGGGTTGAGGGAAGCCATCAATATCCCAGGGTACTAGCCTGCAGAGCTAGTAGGTGTGCTAGATCGCCAGGCTGCCCCACCGAGGTCATATCGGTAGCATTCACCTTTTGGTGTTTGCGCGCGTATGTTGCGTATCCACTTCCATTCCGTCTTGTGTCCTTGGACCAGATGGGGGGGGGCTTGTTAGTAACCCAGGTCTTGTCCTATGGAAAGCCCCACGGAGGACGCCGGGCACCCTTTGGGACAGCTCGGATACTCCCTGGTTGTAAGAGGCCCGGGTCTTGGTCCTACGGGTCCAGAACTAATGGGAGTAGAACCTCTGGACTCAACTGTTTGAAGCTGGGTGAAGAGTTTGCTGTATCTCACGAAGTGGCAGGTGATGTGTGGTAGGGCCTCCGAAACGTACCCATAGTGTGTGCAGGCTTTGTGGTCCACTGGGTTCCTCTTCCGTACGTTTAGTGGAAGGAGGTCGAGCCAAGCTTTGTCTGTGAAACTCCAGTCGGGGAGCCGGAGGTTCGCCGCTGGAAATAAGAAGCGCCGGGCTGTTGTCCAAGAAGATCCACGGCAGAGACATGCCTTTCCGCTCTAGTTCCCGGCGCAGTTCGTCATGGTGTTTTCTGTATTCGTCTCTGAGGTACTGAGGAACACGGCGTTTCTTCGTCTGATGTGGTATAGCGTCTCCCACTTTCCGGCTCAGCGCTTCTCTGCGTTGGCTACCCTATTCCTAGTCTCCTCGAGACGCCCTTGCCCGACTCAAAGTATTTTTGCTTATGGAGGACGGGTTGGTCTTCTCTTCCTTCATGTCTAAACACAGGTACCTGATGACACCCTCCATCTTTGAAGCACTGTGGTTCGTGTCTTGAACCGTAGCTTTCAACTCTCAACGTCCCTAATCTGACACTCTCTGGTTGATTGAATTTAGTATTTTGAAGGCTGAATCGACAAATGGAAGGCCGGCCCCGGTGCAGCGGTGCATGATGTACCAAGTGTCCGTTCTGCCAACTGTCGTGTATGTAGCCTAATGTCCATCCAGCGTCTTGTCCACCCCTGCCCATTTTTCTTGAGGAACGTCCCCATTCTCATGAGGATGTTGAGCCTGAGATGGAAGGTTACCTTGAGGGCGCTGCTGCCAGAGATCCAATTTGGGTCAGCCCCCTGTGTAGTTCTGCTTCACCGGAAGGGAGGCTTAAATCAGTGACTTTGCCGAGGAGGCTGGAGGACTTTTCGTCTCGTGGTTGGCGCGGAGCGCTCGTCCGTTGAGTCGAAGTTCGGTTGGAGCACGGCCTTTCGGGGTCTTTCCGGTGAGGTGCGGGATGCGGCATTTCTGATGGCTCAGCAGAGCCTCCCCCTCCTTCACCATGATCTCTACATTGTCGATGTTTTGTGGAAACTCCTTGCTGTTGCCGCGACAGTGGATCCACGTCATCCGCTAAGGCCAGAATCCCTACCCTCTCCGCGAGTTTCGGACCTACAGCCAGATTAAGGGGCGAATCGCTAAGCGAGCATTATTGGTTGATGCCTATTTTAAAACATCCAACCTATTGCCGGACTGCCCTTGGTGAGCACTGTGATGGTGCGTCCAGGGTACCGAATCACTAAGCGAGCATTATTGGTCGATGCCTCTCTTGAAACATCCAACCTATTGCCGGACTGCCCTTGGTGAGCACTGTGATGGTGCGTCTAGGATACCCAATCGCTAAGCGAGCATTATTGGTTGATGCCTCTCTTGAAACATCCAACCTATTGCCGGACTGCCCTTGGTGAGCACTGTGATGGTGCGTCTAGGGTACCGAATCGCTAAGCGAGCATTATTGGTCGATGCCTCTCTTGAAACATCCAACCTATTGCCGGACTGCCCTTGGTGAGCACTGTGATGGTGCGTCTAGGGTACCGAATCGCTAAGCGAGCATTATTGGTCGATGCCTCTCTTGAAACATCCAACCTATTGCCGGACTGCCCTTGGTGAGCACTGTGATGGTGCGTCTAGGGTACCGGATCGCTAAGCGAGCATTATTGGTCGATGCCTCTCTTGAAACATCCAACCTATTGCCGGACTGCCCTTGGTGAGCACTGTGATGGTGCGTCTAGGGTACCGAATCGCTAAGCGAGCATTATTGGTCGATGCCTCTCTTGAAACATCCAACCTATTGCCGGACTGCCCTTGGTGAGCACTGTGATGGTGCGTCTAGGGTACCGAATCGCTAAGCGAGCATTATTGGTCGATGCCTCTCTTGAAACATCCAACCTATTGCCAGACTGCCCTTGGTGAGCACTGTGATGGTGCGTCTAGGGTACCGGATCGCTAAGCGAGCATTATTGGTCGATGCCTCTCTTGAAACATCCAACCTATTGCCGGACTGCCCTTGGTGAGCACTGTGATGGTGCGTCTAGGATACCCAATCGCTAAGCGAGCATTATTGGTTGATGCCTCTCTTGAAACATCCAACCTATTGCCGGACTGCCCTTGCTGAGCACTGTGATGGTACGTCTAGGGTACCGAATCGCTAAGCGAGCATTATTGGTCGATGCCTCTCTTGAAACATCCAACCTATTGCCGGACTGCCCTTGGTGAGCACTGTGATGGTACGTCTAGGGTACCGAATCGCTAAGCGAGCATTATTGGTTGATGCCTCCCTTGAAACATCCAACCTATTGTCGGACTGCCCTTGCTGAGCACTGTGATGGTACGTCTAGGGTACCGAATCGCTAAGCGAGCATTATTGGTCGATGCCTCTCTTGAAACATCCAACCAATTACCCTGTGATTGTGCGTCTAAGGTACAGGCGTTCCAAGAGCTGCCAGAACTTCTTCCCGGCTCCGTAAGCTCTCAGGATTTTCTGGATCCCTTAGAGGACTATGTTTGAGAGATTATGGTGGGCCGATCCTGGGGGTACTGCAATGCCAGGCAAACCCGTGAGAGAGGTAGAGCAAGCTCCTAGAGACCTCCGTCATGTTCCAAAAATTCAGTTAATATTCTAGTTCCCCGATGGGGGACGTACCAGATATTAAACTGATAAGAACAGATTTTTATTTATCAAATGCTAACTACTACATTGAATATACATTTTGTCGGGGTTTCTGTACAATCATAAACAAAAAATAACAAGATTATAGAAAATAAATTTCAAACACAATATATATAATATTTACATCAAAGTGAATTATCATGCAATAACACACTATGTACACCAATGTAGTGGTGCCGTGGTCAAGAATGTGTATAATAAATTTCACAGTTTTATTGCACTTCTGTCTCTGTGGAAATTTGGTGATCTATTACCCCGGTATTCACCTTGCGATGCTGGGGGAAACCACAGACAAACCCCAGTCAGGGTACTTGATCACTGTCGGACGCCAGTCACATGCTCGGTGTAGATGTCTCTAGAGTACCTAATGACGTCCGACACACATAACTTCTTAAAGAGCGTTAGGTGCTTCTTTGAGCATATCCTCTTCATCACTCTGTCGTTCTCGGGATCCCAGGAGCCCAGGGAACCGAGAACGATGGTGCGTCTAAGGTACAGGCGTTCCAAGAGCTGCCGGAACTTCTTCCCGGCTCCGTAAGCTCACAGGATTGTCTGGATCCCTTAGAGGACTATGTTTGAGAGATTATGGTGGGCCGATCCTGGCGGTACTGCAATGCCAGGCCAACCCGTGAGAGAGGTGGAGCAAGCTCCTAGACCTCCGTCATGTTCCAAAAATTCAGTTTAATATTCTAGTCCCCCGATGGGGGACGTACCAGATATTAAGCTGATAAGAACAGATACTACACTTTGATCTTAGCCCAAAAGGCCGAGAAGCGATAACATCCTCTAGAATTTCTCAATATTTATTCAAAATGTTATAGTCTATTGTTCTTAGAAACCAAATATCGCTTCGGTCGTAATTTCAGTAAATCATAATTATATGTCCAAATATAACACGACATAGTAAGCAAAAAGAATTTAGGAGAAATTTATTGTGACTATACATATTTTATGTTTATTAAATAATAAATTTGAAGAAATTTAATAATAGATTACTTGCAAATATCTTTGGCGCTATCTCTGAAAGTTATGGTGAACTGTATCGCATTTCACTGCCACCTTCTCTATTTAACAAAACACAAGCGCCATGTAGCGCCATACTTAGCACTACTCCTGAGCAAAAACAGGATGTATGTTTACAGCTTATAACACAGCTAAATTGCAGGTCTATGAAAACTTGTACAAGTTTATTTTAATGTATGTAACCAAATAATGCTATTTCCATTATTATTTTTTTTTTTTAAACAAAGGAGCTATTTATATCTACAATCTAATATTTGAAGGAAGTTTATGTCTCGAATAAACCAATCGCTGTAAATTGGGTTAAAATATATAGCATTACTGAGGTTTATAAAGTCCTTTTATACATTTTATTTTAGAAAAATGTTCACGTAAATATTTTTCTATACCTAGAGATTAAAACGGAAGTTATCAGAGTAAATATACCTAACTGAGAGCGTGGTTGCACCTTGGAGACCTTTTCTGGCAATTCTCGCATTTTTTTCCAAAATGTCTAAATGTGCTTTATGTAAACTTTTGTACTTATA